>VDFB02131773.1:0-42034 GCA_007258455.2 Sequoia sempervirens | reverse complement strand
TGAAATGGCCCTTATTAGCCGCATTTGGTCCTGATCAATTGCTTCTTCTTCCTCTTCTACATCTGAACCTTCTTCCTCTCCTTCATCCTCACTTTCCTCCCTCAGGTTTAACCCTCTTCTCAACTGCTCTTGCATTGCATCAATCTATCTTTGGAGGGTTGCCAGTGTATCTCTTCCACCATCATTTCTGCCACCTTGACCACCTCTAGCACCACCACGCCTACTAGGCATCACTCTTGGAGGCATCTCTCTTGACCTTGACCCACAACCACAGTTTTGGTGCGAACTACCTCACGATCGGCGATCTGTCCACATGCTCAAGAAAAACCTGCTCTGATACCACTTGATGAGGGCACAACCTGAGATACAGAAAATAACCCACAAACAAGAGAATAATTTTATTATTCAGAAAATGGAACTTCTTACATGCAGAGGATCTCAAATCCCCAAGTTCTACAACACATGCAAGCTATAGAAAGCTACAGAATAACCCTTTCGCAATGTGCGAGCTTGTCCCCAAAAAGTTACCCAAAAATTAGAAACCCGCCCATAAATAGAGCTCCTCTTAAGTTTGGAGCCAAAACAACATTCAAATTTTGAGTTTAGGTGGTTTGGCGCCGAAAAATTACAACTTGAAGTTCAAATTTCAAAAGAACATTTGCAATTGTATTTTCTAGAAAGTGCGCCAACTTCCCGGGGCCATAACTTTTTATCCGGGGCTCCGATTCGTGAACCGTTTGAACCGTTGGAAAGGTCTCGAAGTCAAGAATGGGCTCGAAACTTGCTATGCCAATTTCAACAAGTTTCGGGGCCATTCCGGAAGCTCTAAGTGCCTCAAATCCAACTCAGAAGATTTTCAGGTGCAAATATGGGAAACTAAAACTGCAATATCTTTCAACCCAGGAATAGAAAATAAAAACTGTAAATTGGGAATTTCATTATGACGAAAAGGGTATCCAAAAATGTAAAAACATCTGAAAAATGATAAACTTGAAATTTAACTATTTTTGGGTGATGCAAGATTGCCCTTACACCACTGGATGCTCCTGCATCAAGTTTCCCCCATCTTGAATGTGGGTTTTGATATAATTTATAGGTAAGCTTTGCACCTAAAGCTGTATTTTGCAGTTTGAGATTTCTTATACTAGTTCCACCAAGATCTTTTGGTAAGCAAACCTTGTCCCACGCTATGAGTGGTATTTTTTCTTTACCCCCAACATTATCATTCCATAGAAAGGAGCGTAGGATGGATTTTAGCATATTTAGCATGTGGCAGGGGTCCTCTAAAACAAACATCACGTAAATAGGGACTGCATTTAGGACAGACTTCACCATTTGGATTTTCCCAAAAAAAGTAAGCCATTTGTGCTTCCAAAGGGATATTTTGTCCGAAATTAATTTGCTAATTTTCTCCCAAAATGCATGAAGGTTATTTCTAGAGAAGAATGGTATGCCAAGATAAGAGCAAGGCAAGGAGCCCACAAAAAACCCCCAGAATTTTATTAGCCTGTTTTGGATGAAATCTAGAACACTGAATAGAATTTTTTTTATTTTGAGGGGTTAATTTTTTGACTTGAGGCTAATGGAAAAACTATAATTATATTTTTGATTGCCTTAGCTTTAGGTATTGAAGCATGACCATATAATAAGGTATCATCTACAAAGAGTCTGTGAGTTTGAGCTTTCTACATATTTGGAATTAGGATGCCTTTCCACTCCCCTAAAACATTTGCCCTTCTTATTGATCTACTTAAGCCTTCAGTCATAAGTATGAAGAGGAAAGGAGAAAGTGGGCCACCCTATCTGATACCTCTAGATGAAGGGAAGAAACCACAAGACGAGCTATTAAGTAAAACTGAGAACCTTGCAGTGGAAATACATGAGAAAATCCATTTAATCCATTTTTCTGCAAAACCCAATTTGCGTAAGACAGCAAATAGAAAATTCCAATTCACCCTATCATAGGCCTTCATCATATCTAATTTGAGAATCATTGCCAAAATTTAATGAGATTTAATAGAATGCAGTATTTCATGGGCTACGTGGCACCTTCAGCGGTATCCTTCCTCGGTACGAAACTGCCTTGCTCCTCTGAGATTATATGAGGGATGATGCAAGGCAGATGGAAATTGCTTTAGTGAAAATTTTATAGATGGTGTTGCACAATGAAATGGGTCTGAAATCTACAAAGGTGCTTGGAGAATCCACTTTTGGTATAATGGCAATAAAAGTATTATTCAGCTCTTTAAGGATATTTCTATTACGCCTAGCTTCTTCAAGGGCCCTCCATACATCAAAACCAATGATTTCCCAACATTTTTGAAAGAAATTTGTAGTAAATCCATCAGGGCCTGGGGCTTTGTCAGGGGATAAATCAAAGACAGTTGCTTTGACTTCGTTAATGGAGAAAGGGGCCATAAGCATGTCATTGTCATTGTGAGATACCACTGTAGGAATAACCTTGAGAAAGGAATTATCAATTGAAATAGGTTCAGCAGTGAGTAAATTTATGAAATAAAAGATAGCTTCTTTTTCAATTTTGTTATCATCATCTAAGAGTATTCCATCCATATTTGTTATTGAGGAAATTCTACCTTTCTGCCTTTTATTTTTGCAAAAGCATGGAAGAATTTGGTGTTCCTATCACCTTCTACAAGCCATGTATCACGAGACTTTTGTCTACACTCTTCCCTCCGAAGAATTTCATCAAGTTGTGAAGTCAAGGATTTTTGGAGTTCAAAAGCTACCAAATTCAGGCCATTTACCATAACAGAATCATTTAAAGATTCAATTTCATTTTGGAGTCTTATTTTTTCTGTGAAAATGTTTTTAAAGTGTTGTAGGTTCCACATTTTAATTTTCCCTTTTAGAAACTTCAACTTTTTAGTTATCTAAAACATTCGTGATCTAGTAAAGAAGGGAACATTTTGCCACCAAAATTTGATAAAAGGGATGAAGGAGGAATCCCTAAACCACATTGGTTCAAACTTGAAGGGAGTCTTTTTAGCAGCTCTATTTTCAATGATGTTGAAGGACAAAGGGAAGTGATTAGATCCAGGGAGACCTTGTATAGTAGAGGATGTATCTGCATCCAAGTCCAACCAAGAAGAAGAAAGTAAAAATCGATCCAGTCGCTCTGCAATTTGATAAAATTCCTTCCTTTTATTAGTCCAAGTGAAAGAACTGTTCCACCCTTCTTTTCAGAATCATCCAAAATAGCATTAAAGTCCCCACCAATCACAACCAAGGAACCCGATAAAAGGTGTAGAACTGATGATATAGAACTCCAAAAAGTATGTTGTTTCTCACTGATGGATACAAGACCATATATGTTAAAGAGCCAAAACTTAATATAAAAAAATTTACTTTTTACAAGAGCAAGGCCCTAGTTTGATGAGGAGCAAATTACCCTGAGAGAAACATTATTTTTATTCTAGGGAAATGCTAAACCCCCAGAAGCTCCTGAAGCAGAATTTGAATAGAATCTCCATTTGGACCATTTTGAAAAAAGAGAAAAAGTTGAGCTCGAATTCATTTTCGTTTCTTGCAATAAAGCAATATCAAAGTTTATTAAGTCTAATTGCTACCTGATTAGGCACCGCTTGTTACGAGCATTTAAGCCACTAACATTCCACGATGTTACCTTCATTTTTCTCAAGGGGAGGAATCCTCTCCCCTCTTTCCCTGAGTTTTCTTTTGAGAAAGATTCCCTGCAGCAAACTCTAACTGCAGGTTATGTATAGCAGCCCCAGATCTTGTCATCGAGGGACTAAAAGTCCTCCTTTTTTTAGCTGGTGAAGTTAATGTAGTTTGGATACCAACATCAATCTCAAATTGAGTTTTCTTTTGCTTAGGTTTATGCCCCCTCTTTGAAGGTGATGAAAGGGGAAAAGGCGAAAAAAGAGGAGATTGTGATATAGGTAAACTTCCTCTCAGTGAGGGGCTTATAGCCATCTCGCCCATACTACATGATTGGCTTGGATTTTCAATTGGTTCTTCCAATTGCAATTCTTGGATGATAGGAATAGCAAGTTCTTTTTCAGCTTGGAATATATCATTTTCAATGGCAAAAAAAATTCTCCCTGAATTTCCTCATTAAAAGTAGTGTTGGATTCCTTGATTACCTTATGAATTTATTCAATCAACTATTGGTCCATTAAAAATTGATTTGGAGATTTGCTTAGTGGTGACTGTACTGCTATTAACCCTATTAAATTAGAACTTGATTGAGTTTTCCTTCTCAACCCAATTGGTTCAACTAGGTCTTGGTGTCTCTTTTCAGAAAGACTTATGGTTTGCGAGGGTGAACAGACCATAGCCATGATAGGGCTACATTTTGTCTGAGATGATTCCCCAAGTTTTGGAGTGGGGACTTGATCTAGAACAGGAGAAGTCATTTTTTTAGAAACTTTCCTTGTGCTGCTTGGAGGACAATCTTTGCTTGCCTCAATTGATTCAATAACTATCCCCTTATCAACTTTCAATGCCTTATATTTAGACCATTCTTCAAAGGTTTAAGATTTTTATCCAAGATTCTTCATATGTTTCATATGTTTAAGATTTTTCTCAATTTGTTATAATCCACTATGATTATTTTTTTGTTGGATGTTTACATTGGTTATATAATGCATGTGCACATTATGTATAATGCAATTATATTTTCTTCAAATATTTGATTTATCTATTTTTTGTCACCCAATTTGATGCACAAAGTATAGCCAAACCAAAATCAATTATCTTTGGTGTGAAGTCTTCACCGATTAATATCTTGGTGTAAATAAGCTATTCCACGAGCTGCATCCAAAGCAATTGAAAATAGTTGCGCCCAATTTATGATTTGTTCTTTCTTGCTTCTTGCAAATATAAACTTTTCCAGATATCTTCTAGCCATGTACTCATACACCATTTGATTTTTATGTTGTTAGTAGCAATATCCCATCAGGAAAAGAAAATAAACATGATGGATCCTTCTGATAATTGCTACTCATTCATGAATTGATTCTCATGAACAAGCTTAAATAGGACACTCTAAGCTTTGACTTGTGTAGGTGGCTCATCTGAAATCACGCTAGCTTCTCCAATAAGATCCATCTATTAGTATGACTTTAAATAAATCACCTAAATAAATCAAAACTTAAAATATATTCTTTAAACCAAAATGATTCTCACAATATCCTTTAATGACTACCAAAATACTACTAGATAGCTTTCCTTTATAAACCACACCACAACCTCCTTCCCCCACTTTATCTACAAGTTGTTAGTGATCTTCATGAGTCGAGAATATGAATATATGTTTGGCATTTGATCAACATAAACCTATAGGAAATTATCTACATTAGAAATATTGAGTTTCTTCGAGGAAGAGGAAAACCACATATTCCAATCAACGAACACATGCAATGGCTAACATGAATGACAATTTATTAGCAAAGAAAGATGGTGGGAGAAGACCAAAAGAAAGCTTGAGCATGAGGAAAACAAGATGATTATGTTGCTTTACCAATAAAATTCACTGCCATAGACCAACAATGAACATGCACTTAGGTTGGAAAACATATTTTTTAGCCAAACAAACATATGAACAATAAATAGATAAAAAATAGCAAATATGAAGAACATATGGGGTCTAGATGGTTAACAAATGGTTTTATTGCAAAGACACCCATCAAATGTTATATTTTAATGTATGTATGTTTTGTAGGTTTATTTTTTATCTTAACCATCATCAAATTTGTTATGTCATTTCATTTATTTTTTGGAATTTAAAAATATTAAGATATGTTTTTAAATATAATAACGTATATCTTAATTCAAATAATTTATTGTGCAAGTCACATATAAAGATTGTATTTTTGAATTTTGGATCATCTTGGCTTAAATGGAAAATCATTTTAAATTATGAAGGATAAAATCATGTCTAAGAGAAAAGATTCCATTAATAATCACATCTACGTTTTATGAATTACTAGGACATGGGATGTATGGGTCAATGGAGACTAAAATGAGTAGATGGATGAATTTTTTCTAAGTTATATTGGTGTTTACACCTAAATAGCCCAAATTGAATACTAAATCAACACGACTCAACATGTGGCTATAGTGAACTCAAAACTATTGGGGGAAAGTGCAAAGTATGCACTTTTCTTTGCACTAATAATATTGAACTTTAAATCAAATTGTCCTAAATTGCAAGAATGTGTAGAATGTTAAATAGCCTCCTTTTTAATATTTTATACATTATAATGTGATTGGATCTAGTTTAGAATTTGCTTGGAGTATTTAATTTTATTTTTATTTTTATTTGCTATAGTGTGGCCTTGTTTTTATAATGGTCACGCAATACATAGTAAGTTGTAAGGACATTTTCATATTTGAGTTGTGACAATAATTTTGGCCACTTTCCACTTGGACCATTATCATGTTCAAGTCATGATAGTAATTTTTACCACTTTCCGCTTGGACCATTTTCATGCTCAAGTCATGATAATAATTTTTACCACTTTCCACTTGGACCATTTTCATGTTCAAGTCATGATAATAATTTTTACCACTTTCCACTTGGACCATTTTCATGTTCAAACCATGATAATATTTTTTACCACTTTCCATTTGGACCATTCTCATGTTTGAGTTGTGACAATAATTTTTACCACTTTTTACTTAGACCATTTTCATTTTTGAATCATGACAATAATTTTTACCACTTTGCGCTTGGACCATTTTCCACTTAAGAATTATGTTCAAACAATAAATCTCATTCCATTTGGAAATTATGTGTCAAACTAATCCACACACCTAACTTCTTAAGAAGATCAAGAGTCACGAAGCCGAGAAGTGGAAGAGCAAGAGTCCACACTTACAATTTCACTTTAGATACCCCTTTAAGGATTTGAACCTACAAATTACTACTAGAATTCAAATAATGAAAAACCAAATCACCACTTCGAATCTCAAATTAGATATTACTTTAAAAACTTGAATTTAAATCTTCACAACTCAAACCCAATACTTCAACCACTTCATCTCAACCCCTTAAATAGATATAAATATAACAAAGGAACAGTTACTATTATAAATATTCCTTTCAAGTAGTACAAGATTTTTACATTCATACACGAGTTCACTTATAAGAGAAAGTGCAACAGTTTAATTGAGTTTAATTGAATCTAATATAAAAAGATACATATGAAATTTACTATTCAGTATGCCTGAATCAACCTAGTCAAACGGCACTTTACAATAAGAATCAACCTCATCATAGAATGTTGACACATTGACCACAACATCCAGACAGCTTAAGATCTTCCCATTCAGTGTGGCTCTCTGAAAACTTCTTGTAAAGTTTCCACTATGTCAGTAATGGCTAGGTTGCACCCATTCTTCATCTCCATCTGCAATTATACTGAAATGTCATAATTATTATGTACAGCTGGTGAAATTACAGAAACTGTAAATGTTAAAAAGTGTAATGTGAAGACCTGTCCAGTAAAAGTGAGATGAAGTGTTTCTTCTGCAAAGGAAAATATGCTGGCGTTCTCAACTGAAAGCTCAAGATTTTCCAGTTGGGTGAGACATTTTACCAGCAAACCTCTCCTGGCAGCGCAGTCTATGCCAATCAAAAACTTGTTTTGGATCGTACCTTGATCTCCGGATCTCCTTTTTCTGCCTGCTCATAACAAGACTTGGTTTGAGATTGAAGAGCAACACCAGGCTGCCCCTGCTCAAATGCATTTAATTTCTCTTGCAGATGCTTCACGTATTTTACCGTCTCACTTAGCACACTCTCCTTATTCAACTGCCACAAACAGTTCAAATTCACCTGTCATGTTAATGCCCGAATTGGGAACTTCTATAATGAGTTGTGCAAGAAACACAATTTTTACAGCCCTGTGCTAAGGATTTAGGTTATTTTTCAGAGCGTGTCAAATTATAATATTGCTATCAGGATTCAATCATGTAGTTCTTTTAGTCAAACTCATTGATCCATTTTTCATTAGTAGTTGTTCACAAGAACTCATCTTCTATGATAATGAATGGCGCATCGAGTTGGAGTAGTACTAGGATGGGTGACCTCCCAGGAAGGTCCCATGTTCCATCTCTGTTAGCATCACTTAGGTGCAATGAGTGCTAAGTGGATCATTCATTATAATGAAAAATGGGTTCTTGTGAATCACTACTTGTGAAAAATGGATCAATGAATTTGACTCAGAAAACTACACGTTGAATCCTGATAGCACTATCATAATTCTCCAATGTCAAGACATAATAATAGAGTTTTGTATAATCAAAATGAGATCATAAACTAAATTCTTATCTTCTTTTTTCTTTGTTTCTGGATATAGTAAAATTTAGATTGAGAAATTTTATTGTAGATTATTTTTAAAACAGTTAAAGGTAATTTTTTATCAATAAAAATAGGATAATTATTTATTATTTAAGTGGCTGGAAAATAAAATCATTATTGGTTATTGGAGTGAACTCTTTAATGTTCAAAAAGTTGTTTTTGGAATCAATTGTGTATGTTTTTTAATAGACGTTTCTGAGTACTCTTTTCTTCATGATGATGGATCACTAAGTATGATCCAAAACATCGATTCATAAACATAGACAATTAATTTCAAAGCAATTTTTTGAATACTACATGGATAGAAAAATTCACTCTGCTTTTTCTAATGACAGATCATTATGTGTGATCTGAAATGACATTCAAAAACATTCACAATTGATTCTAGAAAAAAATTTAACATACTACATGAACTATGAAAAACTCATTCCATCTACTCTTAAATGCTGTTTTCTATCATCAAAGATTTTTAAATACTAAACTGTTCAACAGGTAATTTTTTATTTTTAAACATGAATGAGGAGTAAATTTACCAACAGCTGTTTGAGCAGGCATTTTCTATCATCAAAGATTCTTAAATACTAAATTGTTCAACAGATATTTTTTACTTTTAAGCATGAATTAGGAGTAAAGTTACCAACAACTGTTTGAACAGGTAGACATCATTTTCCATCATTAATTATTCTTAAACATCAAACCATTTAACAATTAAAGATAATTTTTTATCAATAAAAATATATATTTATCATTTTAAAATACTAATAAAATCAATAGGTTTTTGGTCTGCTGATGAAGCTGAACAATTCTGAATGAGCCTACTAGGAATCCAATCTTGCCTAATGGAAGATTCTGACATCATAAGGGATGAGGCTAGGATCGTACTCTAGACTATTTTGGTGTAATGGATACCTCTCATTCCTTGACTCTTCCTCAAAAAGATTTCAACCTCGTGTTCTCATATCAGTAACAAAATGATCTTATGAATGATATAAAAACCACTAAAAGAAAAAAGGAGGTCCTGTCCTGCCTAAACGTTCATGTATAAGATTTTCTCCAGTAAATTGCAATCCATTATCCAAGTAAAGAATAGAAAAAAAATGGTACCACGGTCCATCACCTTCTTTATACCGGGAACCAGAGATGACAAAGCAATTAACTTCTCGTTGACCTGCTGACGTCGTTTGCGTTCGGCCATGATGTATTTCTTGTGCCTGTTTGCATTCACCGCATTATCACTATCATTTGCTGCATTTGAACAGTGTAACAATTTATCTGAAGCTTGAAACGATGGATCTGTATGAGCAGAGATATTGGGTCCTCCAAAACCATGAGCCTGATTCTGTGCATGTTGATGAAGGCGTTGAGTAGTCGTTAAGCTGTCATGCTCATGAGCTTCCCTCCATTGCTGCACTTGGGGCCCAGAAAATGCACTTGAATTGTACTCATCTTCTAAGAGAAGGGCTTTCAACGATTCGATTTGTGAGGACACTGTTGGCATACTGAGAGCATTTGCTTCAATGTCCTACAAGAGAAGTATGAAATCTTTTAGGCATTAAAATAAAATAAAACTTAATGGGTCTGTTAAAAGCATGAAGTTTCTGCCGTTTATATTTGATTATTTGTCACAGCTTTCTAAATTTGACTGTGTGAAAGTCTTTAATATCAATATTTCAGATCAAAATTCAGGATCTATTAGTTTCTCAGATCAAACTTCATGATCTATCATCAGAATATAAGAGATAATCAAATATCGTGAATTTTGATTCAAAACGTAGATATTAAAAACTTTCACACAATTAAATTTAAAAATATGTGAGAAACTGAATGAAAAAGATTTAACAAATACAATAGATCATAAAATTTAATCTGAAATATTGATAATAAAAACTTTCACACAATCAAATCAAAAAATATACGCTAAACAGTGTAACAGGTTTAACAAATCATTCCTTCCTCCTTACCAAGTCCGATAGCCATGAAATCTCCATCTCCGTCTCACTGCTAAAGCGGCAATCTACTGCAAGAAAGATAAGAATGTGTTGGAAACACGGGATGGACGATGGAGTTATATATACAGTTTAAATCCACAGTCAAATACGCGTAAAACTGGTATGAACGATAAGTGCGGGATATACATTTCATGCGCTAAACACACCTCGAAAACGTAGGGTGCGTAGGTAAAATAAGGATGTAATGGCTTCCGTGGAGGCCGCCCTAAAGTCAAGGAGGAAGAAATTGTATGAAAAAAGCATAGTCTGTGCAGGAAACTTCGTTTTTCTAGTAATTTCATTACTTACGTGGAGAACAAACTGATCCGGTTGGAAGAAACGATCAGACACCTCTAGAACTTTCATGTAGGCGATGTTCCTGTAGCATGTCTACCTAAACATGATTCAACTACATATTTTTTTAGTCAATCTTCATCCATTTATATTACAAGGCCAGCATGTGTTATATTAAATATTTTTAGAATTTTTCATGTTGGTGATATTTGTGCAGTTGTCAAATCATGTGATGTTTTTAAATCATGTGATGTTTTTATTAGAATTCAATTGTATACTTTTGAGTCAATATTCATCAATTCATATTTCATAGGTAGTGTTTCACAAGAACTTGTTTTTCATAAGCATTAATGGTCTACTTTAAATTGATTGTATTTAGGTGATGTTTACAAGGGTGAAGCATTCAGACTTCCTAAGAGGTCACCCATCCCAATACTACACTAATTCAGATATGCTTAACCAAGGAATTTGATGCAAGATCAAGTCCATTTAGCTTGCTACCTCATTTGCAAAAGCTTCATCAAGTGTTATGTTTTGTGAACCATTAATTATAGAGCTCCTTAGCTCTTTTATTTTCATGTAGGTGATGTTTTAAGAGTGTGTCAAATTATATGATGTTTTTTATCAAGATTCAACTACACAGTTTTGATTCAATCTTCATTGACCATATTTTATAAGTAGTGTGTCTTGCATAATGAGTCATATTCCTCCAAAGAATTTGTCACAAGGGTTGCCACCACTTGCTCTCAAATAGAAGAGTCATCAATCAATTACAATTATTTCTTACAAGTAGCTAGACTTTTTCATTGTGTGCCAAGACTATTGAGCCTTCTAGTTGACCCTCTCCTCCACAAGGCGGCAATGATATTTGTACTACCATCCCTTTGCCTCTTGGTTAGAGGTACTAATGGTATTTCCTATATATGATTCTTAGGATGGATGGGTGGCCGCTAATCTTCCCTTAGGTGAACCCTCTTACAAGATTGCTCCTCGTCCAATGATAAATTTAAGAAGCCCACCCTCAAGAAAAGATATAAAATCTTGAAAAATCTTTCATTTCTTTTGGAAAAAATATTAATTTCTATTGGCGAACTTTTACTTTTAAAAAAAATATATGAACTTTATTGGAGGTTTTTTACATCACTAAAATTTTGTAGAAAATCTTGGTGAATCTTGAAAAATAATAAAAAAATACATTAATTATGATGGTGAATCCTTCCATTTAAAAAAACAATTCTCATGGAAAAGTAAGGGCTAGAGGGTGGAGATGATTGATGGGTTTAAGGGGTAGACTCTATAATGTTTAGTTGCCACCATTGATTTAAAATATAATCTAACGACCCTTGTTGTATTTCACAAGGTAAAATGTACCTGCAATCTATAATGCTAATGGGGCTCGAAGTTTCTTTTATTTCGGGCCCCATGAGCATTATAGATTGCAAGTACATTTTACCTTGCAAAATACAACGAGATTCATTAGATTATATTTAAATAATGGAGGCAACTAAAGATTTTAAATATGGCCCTAAAGCAACTAATAATTATGATATACTATTGTCAAATTAATTTAGATTTCTACTATAACTTATAAATTTTAGGTAAATCTTATCTAATCATGTATAAAATATTGTGGAAAAAATTTGAGTTAAAATTTTTAATAATATAAATTTTTTGGCAATTCAAATAAGACTAAAATTAAATTTTGTAAAAATGTGGCAATTCAGGTCCCATTACAACTTGAACTATTAGCCAAATTTGGATTCCCAAATTTTAACTATTAACCAATTGACAAATATTAGCCACTTAAAAAATCACTATCCTCATCCCTATTTATTTTTTTCTTAAAGTTTGAGTTCAAACTATTGCTTTGATAAATAGTGTTAGACAGGGAAAACTTTAAGAAACCCCCCCCTCTGCGAAGGTGTAAAATCCTAGCGAATCTTGTATACTTCCCAATAAAAATATTAATTATAGTGGTGAATTTTTTTGTTTTTTGTGAAAAAAAAATGTCCATTGGCAAATCTTTTCTAATCGCTAGAAGTTTGTGGAAAATCCTGGCGAAATGAATTTTTTTGAAAACCACTCAAATTTTTCCATTGGCGATTAAAATATATTTTCAAACCAATAAAATATTTTGATTACCGAATTAAACATGTTTTCAAACCAGAAAAAATAATTTTGTTGGCGATTAAAACTTGTTTTCAAACTAAGAAATAAAATTCATTGGCGAATTAAACCTATTTTCAAATGATTAAGAAAAAAACATTGGCGATTTAAACATAATATCAAACTAATAAAAAAATGCAGTGGCGAAGTGTTAGTGCAAATTTTTCTAACCTTAGTTGCAAGTCTTTCTTGGCTATCTTTGTAGTCGATAGGTCGGAGGTTTCGAAAACTTTGAAACTTCAGACTTTGGTTCTAAGGTTCCAAGTTTCAACGACCACATGACATTATGGACCATGATCGTTTGATGAATTTTCGATGGACGGTTGTAGTTGCATTCCAGAAGTATATCTCTCAAACACTAGATTTGTGAATTGAAACCTCTGGAATTACACTAGAACTGTTAGATTTTCAAAAATCAATGGTTGAGATTTTATTAATTATTTAGGTATGTCGGTCATCTTGTTTACCATTTAATATTGCCTAAGTCAAACCAAAATATTTTATGACAAAGCCTTAGATCTTAACTCTTTAATCCTGAGGGTCGAGTCTCGTCAACCTAGCGATGTCCCCATTTTAAATTATGCACATACATAAAATTTATTTTGAAAGAGGTATTGTTTAATGAATTTTCGATGGACAGCTATAGATGCATTCCAGAATTAAATCCTTGAAGTACTAGACTTGCGAAATGAAACCTCTGGAATAACAATAGAGAGTAAAAGCACAAAGTTGTGTCACACTTTCAGCCAACTTATCAGCACAACTGAATTTAAGTATTTCTAACTAAAAATCAATTTTGGGCAAACATATGATCTATTAAGATTCATTCTAGCTAAATCATATCTTCCACAACTTTTTCAACTAAAATTGTTGGCTAAAAATATATGGAGCACCACTTTGAGTCTAATTTACCAAAAAAATAAAATTATTTGAAAAACTTGAAGTTTCAATAACTCATGCTAATGTAAATAACATTTTTTAAAAAATATAAAAATACCCTTTTGTAGATCCATAAGTATAGTTTTCAAAAATATATTTTTATTTTTTATTTTTTTTAGTTTTACTAAAAGTAGGTTATGAACACAAAATATTAGGTTGATTACTATGTCAAGGAAAAATACTAAAACTTATTAAAAAAAATTGAAAAAATTATGATGCACTAGATAAAAGAATCTATTTTAAGATAGTATAATTTTTTTCCATTTTAGATAAATATTTAATATGAAAGTTGATGTCTGATGAAAATAGTATTTTTTATTCATGCGCATTTTAATATTTATTTAAAAATATATATTTATCAAAATTGGAAAAAAATATATCCATGCACTAAAATTTCAAGTTATAAAAACACAAAAATTTTGAAAGAAAAAAAAATTACTATAAAAAGTTTGACGTCCCATGCAACTTCATTTTTCAAAATTTTATTAGCAACTAAATTATAGTTTTTATTTATTAAAAACTAGCTTAAAATAATTTTTTAATATTTTTAATAAAATACAAACATAAAATATACTAAAAAATGCATATTTTACTAGTTTACATTATTTCAAAATTCAAAACATATATGCCACTTTTTAGTGATTCAAGTTTAAAAATTGGATCAGTGTTGGTCGTTTCCTTTATAAAGTGTGACACAACATTGTGCTTTTACCCTAGAACCGTTAGATTTTCAGAAATCAATGGTTGAGATTTTATTAATGATTGGTTTCAAAAATTAGCATATAGTTCTGATCATAAGTGAGCGAAATTTATTGTGACTTATTAGCTAGGATATTGATAATCATTAAGGTAAAACAAGACATTTAATTCTCTCTTTTCAATGCATCGAAGTACTCTACCTTTCATTTATTCTATTGAAATTCTCAATTTGACTGTGGTACTGGGCGGTGGCACGAATTAATACCATATGAATAGCCAGAGTGATTGATTGGATAGCTTTATATTGAATACTACATGAAGTACTGTAGAATCATAGATGATGATGCCAATAATCCAATGATTTTGACAATAGACAGCTTGTGTGGCACTGTTGATTTTGACAATTGATAGCTTGTCAACTTGAGCTATAGTTTCCAACTTTGCATGTAGCCAACTTGAGGTACCGATTAAGTTGGATTTTTGGTTTGTACGAATCACAAATATTACTAAGTAGTCAGTAGTAATTATACACAACCTCAGAGCTCACATGTGACATGTGTGATGTGTACAAGGTACCAGGCTAGTAGTGGCACTTTTGGCGGCACTTTTGGACCATAAATAAGGATAGTGAGCATAGCTAAAATCATTCGTTGAATTGTCCTAAATGCTTTCATTTGTTAAGGTTAATAACTTAATAAGGATTTAGGAAGAAGATGATGCGGTATTATTGGGGATGCTCTAAATTCTCTTGCCTCCAGTTATGTAGTTACAGAGTAAAAGACCAATTTCCTTCAAGTTCAGAATGGGTGGAATTGGAAAGAAGTTGATTTGGTTCACCTGACTTCTCAGACAGGTTTTGAACCAGGATGTGGAGCTCTGATGGACATAAGTGCTATCCTAATGCATGGAGGCTGCTAGAAGATGGGAGCAGTTTTACTACCCCTCATTGTCTACATGGTTCCCAAGCAATTCCCATGCATTTAATTTTAGTGCTCATCTTCTGCATGGGAGCAATTTTATTAGCCCTCGTCTTTTGCATCAGTCTGGTTCTGAAAGGGGCTAAATACATTTTGTATCTTCACGGCTCCCATTTCCCCAGTTTGATCAGCCCCCTTTCCCCATTGCATTTATTTTTAGAGCGTATGGTTGACTCGACAAGTCCCATGTGTTTATTTTCAGAGCTCGTGGTTGACCCGGCAAGTTCCATTTATTTTTAGAGATACATATATCATATTTACGTTTTCAACTTTTCACCAGCGATCTAGCAGAAGCTTGGCGCTTGTGCTTACATTTGTATTTGTATTATGTAATAATGTGACATTGTAATTCATTTGTAATAAAATAAATGGTTTTGTTATTAATGTGACATTGTAATTCATTTTATTAATTCCTTTGCAAGTTAAGTGCTATTAATGGTTGTGTAATGTGTTATTAATGTGACATTGTAATTCATTTTATTAAGGCCTTTGAAATGTTAAATTTCTAGCCCCTTGGCCTTGATGTCAATCCTAGCGCATTAAACTTTAAAGCAAATTTAAAACACATTTTTTATGTTTATTATTTATATCATAAATTACTCAACTGTTCGATCAACATTTGATCTATGGTTGTAATTGCATTCCGGAATGAAATGCACAAAGCGCTACACTTGTGAACTTAAACCTATGGAATCACACTATAACCGTTAGATTAACAGAGATCAACGGTTTAGAATTTGTTGTCAATGCAGGAGTAAATCATTATTTTTAATGGCTTGTTTTAAATGTTGTCAGCCATGTACATTGTACTACCTAATTGTGTATTGTGTAGTCTGTAAGTAATGAGTAGACGTTTCGGTGTCATTCGGTTTTCTCATTGCAGTGCACCACCCTATTCTGGGTTCCACAGCTCCACTTCCAACAAAGCCATTCCAATAACCCAGTTTCAAGCTTCAACGTAGTTTCAACTTCAAGAATCAAAATTCAAAATATGGGTAAGTTAAAGAATTCTTGTGGCTACGTTTCATCGCTTGACGTTTCTTAAAATCTTATTTTGTCAAACTTTGAATTTTAGGTTTAGGGTTAAGAGGCTTAAGAATTAAGAAAAATTAAGGACTAATAGGGAATTCACAAATTTCATATTGTTGATTGTATCAGCATGTCTACCACCAATACCACTAGAGCAATGTCGGATAAAAAAATACATTATGCAAAATTGCTTAAAACCCCAGATTTCACTAATGAATACCATGATATTTATTATCCTAAAACCTATGGTAGGCGTACCTCAGAACTTATATTTTCATCTGAGAATAAGGCTACAAAGAAAATGCAATTGCAATTTAATAGTATTAGTGCACTGTGGGTAATTGGATTAGGGTGCATGATGTTATATGAGGTTTTCCCTTGCCCAGAATTTATCATGGTTTGTGCCCTAAAATATGATGATAATAAAAGAGCAATTGTTAATAAAGATAGCAAAGAATAATTGCTATCCATTAATGTAGAAGAACTTGGAAAAGTGTTGGGCTTGGGGTTTACAACCGAAGAATTTGGAAATGCCCACATTGACCTAGAAAAGCTTGCTAATGATTATGAAGCAGTGGATGAAATGGAGAAAAAATATTTCTTAAATAGAATAGTTCAGGATAGAAACAAATTGAAAGGTGATCATAATCCTCCTTATGATTTGGATATTTTTAAACCATGGGTTCAGGATACTATTTCCATGCTAGCATTTTTCCTTAGACTGGATAACAATTTGCAAGTGGGTGCATGCCTCCTTGAAATGGTGTATAATATCCATTATGGTGTTCCACATGCCAAATATAATTTTATTGAGCACATTGTAGAATCCATGCATATTCATTTTTTAATGATTAAAGGAGGTTCCACGAAGACATTTAGGTTCACAACAGGCTACTTGTGCTATCTTTTTCTATTCAAATTTAGAGGAATTTTTTAGACCAACAAGCTTTAGATTCAACCCTATGGTAATAGTAATCTTGAACAAAGGAAAATGGCTCCAGTATATGAATGGACCACAGTTATAAGGTTGCATGATTCTCAAAGGAACTATAGTCATTTTGTAGACTACTTTTTGGCTCCATTGCATCAAGCAATTACAAATATTCTAATTCCTAGATTGCCTATGTCATGTAGAAACTGCATTCAACTAGGAAAAGAAATACAATTGGCTGATTGGTACTCAATGGAAGAATATACTATGCTAAGATTTTATGGATCAGAAATATAGCCATACAAACTTCCAATACATGTGACAGAAAGGGTTTTTGCTTTGGAATATGTAAGGCAGATGCAGAGTACTGATAAAAGACACTTTACCCTTCAAGAAAAGAAGATCTTATTTCCTTCTTTACCTTTTTCATGCGGAGGGATCACATTTGAGAGAAAAACATTTAGTGTGGCACATGATCTTTTAAAAAAAATGATTTTGATGCTATCTATCACTAACAATATGATCCATGTGACACCATTAAATCAATGATTGTGCTCAATAAGAATGTTGGAAGTAGAATTCAACATCAAAGTAAACCCTTGCTTGAAAACTTGAGAAACAAGGATTCTTGGGATGAGGTCAAAGTAGCAATGGAGAAAAGTGTTGTTGAGAATGGTATTTATTTTGAACAATTGTTAGCAGAAATTATGGCATTGCATCGAAAGAGAATTAGGAGGTACAACATTTTTTATGAAAAAAGTCATAAACCATCTAGTAGAGTAAAAATGCTAGATTCTCTAGAGAGGGAAGTTACAGAAAAAAATTGGTCATGATAAAAAATTACTGCCTTTTGGTCTATGAGGAAGGACCTAGGTGATCCAAGAGCTCTTACAGAGTATGGAGATAATGAAGAAGATCTTGAGTTTATCAAATTATGGAATATAGAGAATCTGAATGAACGAGAAGATGAAGAAAGTGATGATGATAGGCAAGAAGAAAGCCATGTCAATTTCAAACTTGGTTTAAGTGAGGACACAAAAGAAGCATTTACTACAGGAGCAGCCATAGCTGAAAAAATGGGTTATGAAGGTGGTCCTTTGGGGTCCCAAAGACAAGGCCCTTGGATGGAAATAGATGTAAAGCATAGAAAACCAGTTGATAAATCTAGCCTTGGGGTTGGAGGTGAAAAAGTAGACCTAGGGTAAACAGGTCAATTTGTTAGAGCTTCAATTTCAAATCCCCATCCTCATGGTCAGACACAATCATAACTAGGACATGCCCATGGTGGGGGGCTTAGTGCAACTGGCACTGCCTCTAGTGGCAATGGTATGGGTAGTAGTACTAGTAGTGTTCAACATGTGCTACAATAGCTAATTACACACAAGAGGACAACACAATATACCATAGAAACACCAAGTGATCAAGGCATACAGAAGAGGCAAAGGATTTTGACAAGTCCAACTCCAAGTCACACTACCAATGGATCCACCACAAAGGAGTTATTTCCAGGCACTCCCCCAATGCTAGTTAGTTTGGCTGCGACATCATTAGCGACTGCATCGCCATTCAAGCATTTTATTGTTCCTACATCCCCAAGTTTTGATTACATTGAAGAGTTTAAAAAGAAATCAGAATTGAATAAAAAAGAAACGAAGCAACTGATGGAGAGTGCATCTGCTCTAACTTCAGAACTTGCAACAACCATGGTATTACCCACATTTGACACAAGTAAAGAAATCATGGAGTACACATTTCGTGTTCCCACAGTTCAAAACAAACCAGCAAATCAGATGGCTCCATCTGAATTCCAGGTGAACAATTTTCAATTGGATTTTTTTGGACTTAGAAATACTGACAAAATTAATGTATCAAAGAAGAACAATGAATTGGTGTACACATCATTGTTGAAGCAAGATAAAGAGAAAAAAAGGTTGTAGATTCAAAATGAAAAGTTATAGGAAGACCTAGCAAATGAGAAAGCAAAGAGGAAAGCAGTAGATAACAAGAGCAGTGAATTAGAAAAAAGAATTAAAAAATTTTCCTCTACATTAACAAGCAAAGAGGATAAGCAGAATGAGACTACAGTGAATGAACTGAAGCAAAGGCTAGATGAGAGCAACAAGAAATATGATGAGGAAAAATCCACTTTAGAAAAATTAAGACTGAGCATTGCAAATGGAAATGTATAGTGGGAACAAAAATTGGAGAAGGCGAGAAAGAGAAATGAAAGATTGGAGGTAGAGCTGCTAGAAGCAAAAATGAAATTAAGTCTTGTCAAAATAAGTTATCTTCATTTTGTAGAGAAACAATGAGGCATATGAAACAAAAGATTTGGGATGAAATAATGCAGGGGATTGATCATTTGTGTGACATGTTTCAATTGATTGATGCTATCAGACAACATCATAAGAAGCTCAACAAATATTTAATGGAGAACAAAAATGTGATGGCATTAGAGAAATCAACAAATCAAATTCAACAAACAGTCTACAAAGCTAGTGACAATGTTTTGAAATCAAAAGGGATTACTAATCGGCTTGCTATATCAATGGCATTGTCATTTGTCATTGAAAAGTGTTTGAGAATGTGTGAAACAGAGAAATATTTGTGTTTGGCTGCAGACAAGATGAAGAAGGTGGATGAAAAGTTAAGGAACTTCATAGAGCTTGGTTTACCAGAGGCTTTTGACACAAATGAGCGATTCGTCAGATGGAATTATTTCAGAAAGAAGGTGGAGGATGCAAGGAAGATTGATTTGGACCAGTTTCCTCAGAGCCCAGATGTAGTGACCTATTTGGATTCCATCAAACCATTGCTAACCCTAAATGCAAAATTGACAAAGAATCCAAGACAGGTTCCAATTTGAATCATGAATTGTTAACAAATCTTCAAGTCAAAAAACATCAATTAGAACAAATGACAATTCCAACACCTGAAGAGTGGATGTTGCTAGAAAAGGTGATGTAGTGATTTAATTTTTGATAATATGAGTTTCCAAGTTCCAACTCAGCTCTATGCAGAGTTGTCTTTGAGCAAGATTTTGCATTACCAATGCCTCTATGTATTCCTTCATGTGATAATCAATTTAAAAGCTCAAATTCAGACTTCAGTAATGCGTTGATGTTCAATTATCTGTATTATTTATTATATCATTTGAAGAAAAATTTTGGTAGTGGTTTCAACTTCTAGATACACTTGTTATTATGTTCATTGTTGTTAATATGTTATTAAGCATTGAGTTGAGTGATGAATCGTTGAGTACATGTTCAAGTTTTACTTTTAACACAATTAAAACATGAACTATAAGATGCACTTATTTTCATTCCAGGCATCCATAATCTTAGTGAAATTGCACTACAATTCACACATCAATACTCAATCTCCATGACTACTTAGCATATCCACTAAACATTTATATGAATTCATGTCGTGGATTATCTATTATTGGAATTGGAATGATGGATTTTTGGTTATTTTCATAGTTGTGGTTACTATCACTCAAAGTCACAGTTTTGGTGCTTTTCCTAACCTTACTCAATAGTCGCTAGCCCTCAGAGTTTTATAACCTTGTCGCGGAGATCTAAATTTGCATAACTCCCTGAATCCTCGAGATGGTTGATGGTTCACTTTGTTGAGTTGCAATAATTTCTTGGTCATATTTCTAGTTGGTGGGTCGAAGGTTTGGAAAACTTCAAAACTTCAGACTTTGGTTCTAAGGTACCAAGTTTCATTGACCACATGACATTATGCCTTAAATTTTCAAAGGAACTGTCATCTGACACCTCATTGAATACTATGTACGGACTAATGTAAAATATAAAATACAATATAAAATATAAAACATCACAATTTCATGGAATACAACATAAAACATTATCAACTACAGTTTGACTTTGGAATATGATTCATGAAGTGCAATATAAAATAAAATATCATGAAGTTCAATGATTCACAATTTCATTGAATACAATATAAAATATCATCAACTACAGTATGGAACAATGGAATCTAATCCTGGGATCCATGAAGTGCAATATAAATACCTAAAAGTTGCTAATTATCTTGAATCTCTTCGATTTCCCAAATGGATTGGGGGTCCTCAAACTGATGTTCATCATCAGATAAAGTAAAAGAGTCATCTTGAATTTGATTCCAATTCTTCTCTTCATTCTCTTTGGCCTGTGTCTCAAATTCAACATTCATTGTGTCATTTTTGTCAATGTCATATGTCTAAGTCCCATTGCCACTGCTAGTGCCACCAGTACCAGCCTTTGGAATTGGAGTGTTGGACAACCCAACCCCTCTTCTTTCACATGTGGACCTCCAAATTGTGGGTACCCTTTCAAAAGGAAAATTTCTGACATTATACGCAATTCCTTTCATCCTCAAGTAATTTTTCAAATTCTTGTCTAGTTTGTTTCTTAACTTTGATTTCAAAAATCCTAATGTATTGAAAACTCTCTCATCCTCCACTAACCCCAATATCATTGTTTGACATAAATCAGCAAGTTTGAAATATTTTGATATCGAACCACGCAATATTTCACTCTAACCTAAGCTTGTCCAAACCTTTTTTATTGATCCTAGTTCAAAGGCCTTGTCCTTTCCCATGGATTTATACTAGTCACTCATAGCTATTGCAAAACTCCCACATTGTTTTCTAAGCTTAGCTTCATCTAAAATTCGTTCTATTTTCTGCTCATCGTATGTTACAGTTTTCAAAAATTGTTCAATCAAGATTTTTACCTAAGCAAGAAAAAATGTGGGGTTATCTCGATTTTCCCAAAATTGAGGATACACAATACTCATGGCTTCAAGTATTTCATGTTGAGGGAATCTTTCACAAATCTCTAAGGAAAGATATTTTGCAATTTTCTTCAAATTATCACCAACATATTTAACAATTCCTTGAAAATATTCCTGGTTAACAGCTACTTCTTTGCTAGAGTGTTTGGTTGTCTTACATTGGTACATTTGTATATCATAGCCATGTACATAGATGCATAAGTGCCCACTTGCATTAAACTGTAAATAATTATCAGGATCATTCAAATCAGTAATTTTTCGCCACATGAAATAATTTGGGCCATCTTGTGTTAGATCTAGATATAGATGATCGAGGGCCAAGCATGTAAGTTTACGTAGATTTCCATATTCATTAATATACATAGTTCTATCTTGGGCTTTCTTCACAAGCTCGTTCATCACATCCAGCATGGGGAGAAGACTAGTTAAAGTCAAGAGTTTCCCTATATCGCTTAACCTATGTAAGAGGTCAGGAGCTTTGTCTACTGTGTTGTGATGCTCATACATCACTCCAATCAAAGATTGATATTCTGAAAGAACTCATTGCAATGGTCCATGCAGGGAGATCCATTTGGTATCGAAATCCTTGAGAAGCTCATTTCCTGGTGTTATTCCCTCAACAAAATTTTGAAATTCTATGAAACGTTTAGGACTTCAGCAGAAGTATGTGTGGATCTCGCAGACTAGATTTTTAACTTTTGATACTATAGGAAGCTTGCTAACAATTTTGAATGCTAAATTCATTTTGTGGGCCATGCAGTGAATGCCAAGCATGTATGGTGCACAAGTAGTTTGTAACTTTGTGCAAACACCGTTCCTTTGACCTTGCATCACTGCAGCTCCTACACACACCAACTTTTTTGCAATTGTCAACTCATCCATACCTGCAATTTCATTCAAATATTTTTTGACTAGCTCAAATATATTTTGTGATGTTGAATTGTTCTTCATTTTATGAACACAGAGAAGATGAGCTTGGCGAACACGTTTTTGTATAGTATACAAATGCATACAGACCTAAGAAGTATTGCCTACCACAATAACTTCATCTAAAGATAATGCAATGAAATTTGACTCTTTTACTTTATCCTTTAAATCTTCTTTTTCCACTGCAGCAAGACAATTTTCCCAATCTCATCCAGCGTTTACTAACCAATGTGGTAGGGATAGTGAGGAAAATTCAAATAAGATAATAAACCAGAATATTTTGGGTAGTTTGTCACAGGACACCCTCTGGACAAAATATGAAAAACAACACTCATCTTAACAGTTTTTGACAGATTTACACCTTTCGTTGCTTTTCCAAATTGAGCCTCAAGTGTACCTTTACATGCAACAATGTTTGACATTCTTTTTTCATGATATTCATAATCCATGGCATACCTAACATGAAGACATTCTTCCTTTGATTTCCATCGTACGACTAATTCTTCCTTTCTGTCTATGATTTGTTTTTCATAAACTTTACCAATATGCTTTTCTATAGTGTCAATCTTTAGTTGCAACGTCTTGGCTCTTCCACATTTCCAACTAAAAATCTTACATTTTTCCAATGTTTCCTTTTCAATATCGTTTGCATTGCCAATCCCCACTGGTACCATGAATGGGTATTTTGACAACCAACCAAGTTGAAAGCTCCTTTTCATTTCCCACTCGTGCCCCCTTTTTGGTTTATTTTTCCTTTTCTTGCTACCAACATCATCATCCTCATCTAAGTCAATTATCTCATTCTGGATAACCGGGCCCAGGGTATCACTTGGAACATCTTTTGCGATATTGTTATCCTGATTTGATACATTTTGATTTAAATCAATGAAAATATCAACTTGACCTTCCGGTGGAGGTGAGGTATTGGGAATGCTACCAATATTTGGTGGAACTGTTGATGATGTACCTCCATCTTGACCTGATGGATTAGAATCTTTGGTGATTCTAAAGTAAGAATATATGGTATGTCTAAGTTTTTGGAATTTTGATGGCCTCCCAATCTCTTTACCACCCTGAGGAGTGACAGGAGTCTCTTCACTACCCTGAGGAGCCTGAGGAGCAGCAGGAGCCTTACCACCCCAAGGAGCAGAAGGATTCTAAGAAGTGGCAGGAGTCTCTTCACCACCCTGAGGAGCGGAAAGAGCCTTACCCTTGTTGCTCAAGTTGCTCGACATATTGATCTCCGATTCGCTCGACATATTCATCTCTCACTTTGAATAAAAACTGGAAAAAAATGTCTTCTTGTTTAAGGATAGAGAATAATAATATAGATCCCATTACCTACTCAATATCATTTTTAAGACTGAAGCAAGAATTGAAAATAGATAAAGAAAACTTGTTATTATAACTAATAACACTATGAAGAAATGATCACTCGCCTTTAAGTCTACGTTTTCGGCTTTGGCTGACTTTTGAATAAATGACACTTTTGATTGTATTTATTTTTGTTCATGGAATGGATTAATAATAAATCACATATCAAATTCAATACCATGGAATACATCATAAAATTTTGGCTTTTCCTAAACTTAGTCGCTAGTCCTCAGAGTTATATAACCTTGTCGCGAAGTTCTAAATTTTCATAACTTCGCGATTCCTCGACTTGGTTGATGGTTAACTTTGTTGAGTTGCAAGTCTTTCTTGGTCATCTTTCTACTTGATGGGTTGGAGGTTATGAAAACTTTGAAACTTCAAAGTTTGGTTCTAACTTATAAGGTTCACTTTGTTGAAGCAAGAATGGAAAAGAGAAAGAAAACTTATTATTATAACTAATAACACTATGAAGAAATGATCACTCACCTTTTAAGTCTATGCTTTCGGCTTTCGCTAACTTCCGAATGGAGAAGTAGAACCTCAAAACTGAAAAAAATGTGTAAGAATAAATGACACTTTTGATTGTATTTATATCAATCCATGATTCCATATTTGGTGAATTTCACGGGATTTTTAAATGGTTTATTAAAAATTTGGTGAATCTCGCGTACTTATACAACGATGTGTTGTAATTTTCAAGGCGAAATGTGTCCTCAAATGTAATTATTTTTTAATGTTATTGGAGAAATAGGTCCTCATAAGCAACTATTTATAAATTTTAGTTGGTGAAATGGGTCTTCACAAGCAACTATTTGTAAATTTTAATTGGCGAAATGGGTCCTGATACAATGTTGTTTTAATAGTATTGGCGAATATATAGGTGTTTTATTAAATGCTTTCAAGATTCCAAGAAAAAATATGTCGGTCCAATTGAAACGCGTAGTTTGAAAATGCCAAATTTGTTGCTTTAATATGCCTCATTAAAAAACTCATTGGCAAATGGACATGCATTGGACTTATACTTCATAAAATCTAGGCAATTTGGGCACTCTATTGGGAGCCAGAATTCACCAATTTTGACTTGGTTGATTCCTAGAATTTTCCACTAAAGTTTTCCCTAGTGGTGGAAATTGAAGTGAGGCAAAAAGTTGGAGACTAGAAACAATGGGGTAGTGGATCTGCATTGACAGTTTGATTTGATTTCCTTTTTTAGGGTTCAATGTTTCAAATTTAGACCTAGGGTAGGGGGCTACAACCATATACCATAGATTGAATCCCTACAAATAATTTTCTCATTTCAACCCAATGGACAGAGTTTATGATTGCCTTAGTTTCCATCAACTTCTTTCTCTTTACAATTATTATTTTTTTCTCTATTGTTTGTACATACTAACTAGTCATGCATACTAAATGGTTGTTTTTTATTGTAAACTTTCATATGATCTTTTAATTCATATGTATGGGTATATAAAAATTTCCAATAAAAAAATTTATTTTAATAAATAGCATATATTATAATACCATAAAGTTATTATATCTATATGTGTAATGTCCCCATTCTCATAGTGACATCTTGGAATTGAGTACTAGCTCATTCACCATTCCCGTGAGCTAGTCAACCTGGCGAGGGAATGATATCTGGCCATGAGAATCATAATTTTGATGAGTTGCTTTTGAAGATTAAAAAGGGGAATTATCCTTCATGGAAAATAAAATATAATGTTGATTATATTTTATTATTATTTCATGGTCTACTTGCAAATTCAAAGCAATTTTATAAGAGATAAGGAAGGGAGTTTTAAAACAATTAAAATATTATTATCCTCCTTGGTTGGTCGACCCACATGAAATCAGATCTAATTTGCTTCTAGAACCCAATTCTCTCTCCTATTGCGGTTTAAGAAGGCATCAAATATTTTAATATTTAAGATCAAACCAGATTCTTTTCTAAGTCGGCTTGGTCAAGGGGAGGTCTAGTGCCTTAATGGAGAAGGCATTGAATATTTTAATAAGATAAAATCAGATCCTTTTGATAAGGGAGGATTAGATACCTTAGTTAATAAGGCATAGAATATTTTAATAAGATAAAATCAGATCCTTTGGATAAGGGCAGTTTAGATGCCTTAGGGAAGAAGGCATTGAATATTTTAATAAAATCAAATCAGATTCTTCTCTACGGCGGTTTGGACTAAGGTTGTTTTAGGAGCCTTATTTAAGAAGCATTGATGGCTCTAAAGAGGATCATGTTGCATTGATCTTTTGAAAAAAAATTGTGAAGAGAGTCTTCTCTTGGATGGAAGTGAATTTCAGTTGATTTAAGGTAGTGTTCCCTTGAAACAACAGTGGTTTGGTGATGACCCCATTCCGCCATGAGAGGTGAATTTGCATGGAATTCATCATAGAGCCTAATTGACATGCTTCTACGGAGTTAGAACTTTTAAGATAAGGGTTTGAAGAGTGGTTTTGTTGCAAGTCCAAGAAGGAATCAAGTAGATTGAGTTGTATTTTGTCTTCAAGGAACAAATCACCCCTTTTGTCATATTGGGGTTTCAATTTGAAGAGTTTTTGTATTGTGGGTTGGTTGGAAATCCATATTAGATTATCACAGGTGGTTGGAAATCAAGTTTTAGACTTGATATCAATCATATTTTAGCCTTTTTCAAGCATTGGAGTCAAGTTGGGTGAATTCACTACACTTTTGAGCTAGGTGATTTCATGAGTTGAGTTATTTTTACAATATTTGATGAGCTTCAACATTTTTGGGTCATCTAAATTCAAGTACAGATTGCATACCAGCTGTTATAGAGTTTTATCAGTCATATCAAACCACCAACAGTGTTGCAACAGTATTACTTCAATCATAGATTGAAGGGTAGTTCATCAAGACTACCTAGGGCTTCATTCTTCAATCACTTGGCTAGGGTTTGGTATACATTTTTGGGCTATTTTGCATGTTGTATGTGATCTAATTTTCTAAATTAGACTATCTGATTATAAGCTATAAACAATCCTCTATTTGTAATCAGATTGTTCATTCAATAAGAAGCCATCATCGTTTTCTAGGTATGTCATGTTTTGATCGATTTGATTATAACTTCATCATTGGGTATTTTGTTTCATCTTATATTTAAATCTTTTTATCTACATCAAAATATTAAGCCAGCAAGGAGAAAAAAATTGGGTTGAGATAACGTAGGCTTCTTACAGTATGTGTTTTTATCAGCACCATGAGTTAAGCACAAGTAGTTAAGAGTAGACACCTAGTAGTTAAAACTAGTTGTCTTTAGATAGAATAAAGCCCGAGTGCATAGGATTGATAAGGAATGGATGAATGTAAGCCTTTTAGAATTAGTTTCATTAGAGACAATTTCTTATATAAACCCCATTGATGTAATGAATTGATATCAATGATTGAATATGATGAAGCTTTATTGGATTTATGATAATGGCCTATGTGTAATTTTGTTTATCATTGTATATTTATTTCTAATAGTACACAATCCAAGTAGCAGGTGTGTGGAGGGTATGTGCAGGATCATGGTATGCCAAAAAGTGGCAATATTTATAGGGTATGTGGCTGACGACTTTTTTTTCACCCAAAATTAATGAAACGAAAAGGGTTTTTAGAGGAAATTCTCAGCTTTCCAAAAATATAAATTATGATTTAATTTGAATTTAATAAATTATTATTATTCATTTTCTATTAGAATTATGACTAAAGTCCTGATCGATAGGCTGATTGAAAAACATCTATAACTTTCAAATGGTATCATATTTTTTGAATCCAAAACATGCGTCACATTCTATGCTTTACATACTATAGGATTAAAAAAGAAAAATTAAATTTCATGAATTTTGACCAAGTTAAGGTCGCAGACGAAGTTTTTATATTTTCTAAAAGTTGTAATAAAAAATTCATAATTAATTATTTACTTGGAAAAAATTACAAAAATATGCATCACATCCGACATGAGTCCTCTACTTATATATAAAATATTACAAAAAAATATTATCATTTTATTATGGTTAGGGTGGTAATAGACTACCTACTTCTTATTTTCCCTGAAATTTAAGTACTCTGCATTGAAATTTCAAATTTTCACCAAATAGATTTTATTTATTTTAAATAAACCTAGTATTTTAGAAACTACATTCAATTTTCTACAAATTCTATTCTTACATATTTTTGAAATAATATAGATAACTTATTCAAATATTTACGTCAAGTTGCCTAACACTGATTTTTCTGAATTTTTTGCCACTTAAGGGCCTATTTGGCATACCATGATCCTGCACATGCCCTGGAGTTAAGCATGGTTTGAGTGATCGTCCATGGATTGATAAGCCAATGCACATGAATTTTAAAAGTGTTTAACCTAGAGATCTAGTGTATGCAATAGGTAAATTTCTAACAATTGGTTCCATTGCCAAAATCTAATCAACATTTTTGTTATGAAGATGATTCAAAAAAATGTTTTTTTTTAAAAAAAAAATTAAACTTGAACCTAAATATAAGGGAAAAAAAATTATGCACAAACCAAACTCACCTTGTTCTTTGTGATTGCACAAATGTTCTTTAATGATCTATTACAGTATTCCTTCTTTCAAATAGTGTTGGTCTTTGCACAGTTTCTAGCCATGGGTATAGGCCTCTTGAAACAAGAGCATCTTGGAGAATTGAGCAATCAACTTCAACCAAAAATTTTTATTTTTTATTTAGTTTTTGGCTCTAACATTTAGCTTCTCAATTTTGGAGTACCTTCAAAATTAAATAAATTTTCCTCTCAAAATGGTGTCCAAACTATTTAGAGGACTCCACTTGCCACATAAGTTGGTAAACTTGCTATCCAAGTGCTTGAGAAGGGAAGTTTGAGGAATTAATATTGGACAGATATAAAAATTAAATTTGCCAATCTCATTTGCATGTTCATATTACCAATAGGTTTACCCACATGAAGGAAGAGTTGTAATAGGAGGAGCTTGAATGTCGTAGTTATTAAAGTGCTGAAGTTTATTTTTATTCTTGCATGTCACTTTCACGAAATATTTTTTTTATTTTTAGTTTTTGGCTCTAACATTTAGCTTCTCAATTTTGGAGGAGTTCCTTCAAAATTAAATAACTTTTCCTCTCAAAATTGTGTCCAAACTATTTAGAGGACTCCACTTGCCACATAAGTTGGTAAACTTGCTATCCAAGTGCTTGAGAAGGGAAGTTTGAGGAATTAATATTGGATAGAGTTAAAAATTAAATGTGCCACTCTCATTTGCATGTTCATATTACCAATAGGTTTACCCACATGAAGGAAGAGTTATAATAGGAGGAGATTGAATGTCGTAGTTATTAAAGTGTTGAATTTTTGTTTGATTCTTGCATGTCACGTACACTAATCTTGGAGAATGGTGTGACTCATGACTTAAATTTTTGAGCTCCACTTCTAAATTGTCTCTTGATTTTGAAATTTGTTGCCACATTGATGGATATGTTATTCTCCTAATTTCTCTCTTCATCTTTCTTAAAAACTCTTTCTTGAATATCTTTACTTTAGCACCATATTAAAGATATTGATAAAAAAAGTATAAAGGGATCTTAAATGATAGTTCGATTCTAGATCATTTAATTTTAGGTTAATGGTGAAATTTGCAGGTGATATTTGTAGATTGAGAGTCCAAGCTTGAGAAGTTCAAAGTCATTGTTTGGAGCTAATCTTAGCATGGGGCCATCTAGTTTCTATGTAATTATTTATTTATGTTTAAACTTGTATGGGTTTGGGGGAATTAGAATAGAAAATATTAATTTTATAAGGGAATTTACCTTCAAATTTTCCCCAAGTAAATATAATGTAATATTTTATTTCATGGTTCAATAAAATCAACAAAATCCTATAAGTTTGATGTTCATAAATATTTATAAAATCAACTAGTTCTGAAAAAGGATTTCAATTTTCTTCTATTTGAAATCAATGTTTTTTGGATCTTCTAATGGTTTCCAATGATCTACACTAAACCAAATATATGAATGGTTAAAACCCTTTAAAATAATTTTTTTGTGATCTTACTTAAGAAAACATCAATTTAAAGTGTAGTTATTAAATGTTAATTTTGGTATATGTGTGGAGTCTCATATTTTAGTTTGTCAATAATTATCATTTGAACCTTTTTAAGCCCTATAAAAAAAATTATGAAATTTTGATACAAGGGAAAGGTCAACATTCATTTGGTTCCCTACTCTTGAATATATGGAATGGTATCTTGAAGTTAGTCTAGGTCTTGTGGAAATTTGTGTCAAGGAATTGTATTGTTCTAGTTTCTAGATTGGGTTTTAGTTGTATATGTGTTAATTTTCTCATGACATAAAATTCCTACTAGAAGTAAAAATAATACATTAGAAAGAGTGTAATTTTATAATAATACAAACCAAGATAGCTATAATAAATTTTGACATACAAGGGATCCTATAAATGGTGGAGAAGAAAATAGTGAAGAATCTTGAAGAAAGGATGAAAGAGAGAGGAAGAGAATATGTACCTTTAGATAAAGTATATGATTTGGTTTTGAGGTCTCTTGAAAATATTTGCTAAGGGAAAAGGATAGATGTCCCTACATTTTCTAATGTTTTGAATCTAGGAGAGTTGGTTGACTAGGTTTGTGAACTTGATGATTACTTTAAATATGAGGATATTCAAGATCATCATAATTAAATTTAAATGAAATAAGAAAATATAAAGGGGAATGAAACCCTTTGGTGGAGAGAGTTATATATATGCAGTGAGCTTTGATGGAGTGAGTATCACTTGGTAGAACTAGGTCTTGTTGGACTAAGAGGGGGGTGAATCATTATTTTCAAAACTTAAACCCTTCAGCCCAAAACAAACTCAAACTTCTTAACCAAAATAGAAACTCTTAAACAGATGAATTAAAAACCCTTAACAAGATTAGAAACCCTTATTCTTGTATTATGAAAGATAATACAAGAACCACACATGCACAAGATAACACCAAATTTACGTGGAAAATCCAATGAGGGGAAAACCATGATGAGAGTTAACTCACAATATAAAATTCTCTCTATGAAATTATAATAAGGCTCACTGCCAAGGACTTGCAAGCTAAGGTGCACAACCTTAGGGAAAGCTACAAAATTGTGGGTTGAAGCTCACTACTCCATGGTAAGATACAAGGACCTGATGAGATTCACTATCTCAGAGCAGGATACAAAAAGATATATAAATTACAACATATGTCAAAAATACACTTTATTGACTAAGGCGTTCAAGTGAATCTGATCTATCTTCCTCACACTTTCACACTAATTTTCTTGATGTTCAATTAATTCTGCTCACTCACACTACTTACAACTGATTTGATCTTTCATTTATATCCTCTATAAGAACTCAAAAAATCTTACAACATGAGTTATGTTGGCGAAAATAGGAGATAAACATTAATTCTTACAAGTCGAACACAAAACGTCAATATGGTGCAAAGTGGTCTTATCCAAGAGATAGAGAGGACCAAAAAAATTATTACATCTTCCACTTTGATCCAAAACACCATACACACTATAACACATCCTAAGGTGGAAACAAGGAAATGTATAGATGGAATGTGTATCACATTACTGGTTGGCCAGAAACACATCCAACAAATGATTTTACTCAATGAAATTCACAATAGGATAGGGTAAGAATCAAACACATCTTAACACAACCTTTAATGTTGGTGCAAACCCCCAATCACATAGCACAAGAGAACAAGCCCTATCAGCCAAACATCCATAAGTTTCCAAAAAACTAACTCAAAACAATATGCAACATCAAAGAGATTAACAAATTATGTGCAAACCATAGGGAGACATTCCATGAATGTCCAATAACACTTCCATATCATCCTTTCACATTTTCATGCCCATAACACATACCACACTTCAATTAGAACCAGAACACTTCATCCCAAAGGCACAAAATACACAATCATGAGATGGGGCATTGAAAAATCAACTTGCAATAAACATCAATATCTGAAAGCTTAACTGAGACACTATACAAACATTTAGAACACATCTACCAAGTCGTAGGAGCAAAACCATCACCATGGAGAAATGTAGAGCATTTTTTGGACCAAAACAGGCAAGCAACCAGACTACCGACACATAGAAATTACCAGAGACCTCCTTGGAAGCACTAGTGACCTAAAAAGATAAGAGTGCAACATCCACATAACAGATACATTAAGTCCCAAACCGCAAGACCACATCTTCAACAATAGAGGAATATGGAGAATTTTCCCAACAATTCTTCATAGCAATTTCATGTAATAGAAACCTTCACCAACATCTGGAGAGAAGATCCTCCAATATGCATACATCCTCAGGAACAATAGGAGAGAGTATAAAACATGATCAATACCATCAATAACATTTCCAAACATTCGTAATACTTCTAATCATCATCTTAATATATCATCATAATATCTTTTCTAGTGACAATAGACACGCTCATTACTACTTCACAAGTGTTGACATCAATGACAACATACGTGCAACAATATCCCCCTTTGGAATTGATGGAAACACACATCTACTCACTCTCCCCCTTTGACATCAAGGACAAAGAGAAAAAGATATTCTATTAGAACCATCAACACGTTCCATCATGCTCCCCCTATCACCATCATTCTCCCTCTTTATAAATAACAACTACACTTTTCTTTCATGCTCACCCTAAGAGCAACAACCAACCAACTACTAGCTCCACCTGAGAGGTATCCCACATCAATCCAAGAGAAAAGGATATGACATGAATTTCTCCCCCTAAATGGATGCATCATCTATGCATCTAGTTAGAACAAGGAGGGGAAACAACCCCTAACTTCTACCAGAGATACTCAAAATTATCGTTTGAATGCCTTAGTGAAGATGTCTGCAATTTGGTCCTTGGAAGGCACATACTCCAATCTGACTTCTTTCTCTATAACCTTTTCTCTTAGAAAGTGATACCAGATAGAAATGTGTTTGGTCCTTGAATACATCACCAGATTCTTAGAATTTTTTATTGCATTGGTATTGTCACATAGTATAGGAATGGTCTCATCATACACCACCTTTAAATCCTTCAAAGTCTGCTTCATCCAAAGAACTTAGGTGCAGCAAGATGTTGCAGCAATATATTCAGCTTCTACTATGGATAAAGACACTGAGTCCTACTTTTTACTGAATCATGAGACCAATTTGTCTCCTAAGAGAAATGCACTTCCACTTGTACTTCTTTGGTCATCCACACATCCTACCCAATCAGCATTAGTAGAGGAACTTAAAGAAAATTTATCATCCTTCTTATACTACAAACCATAATCTAGAGTCCCTTTCAAATATTTAAATATTATTTTTATAGCCTTATCATGAGTTTTCTTAGGATTATCTTGAAATTTGACAACCAAATATACCACATGCATAATACAACAATATTTTGATCAACCTCTAGAGATTCATCAGTCTTGCTCAAGTGAAAACTAGTGACCATAGGAGTACCTACTGATTTAGAATCTTCCATGCCAAACTTCTTCAACAACTCTTTGACATACATAGCCTTTCTTGAAACCTTGTTGAAGTAATTACTTATCCAATCTAGCATACCAAGCTCTAGGAGCTTGCTTGAGACCATACAAAGCTTTCTTCATACTACACACCATGTCTTAATCTTCTTCTATGCTAAAATCTTAAGCATCTAATCTTTATCAGGGGGCTAAATGTTTTACGAGTGAAATCTCCCCCTAAGATAATGTTGTCTCAGTTTATCTTAGGATCTTGTGTAGAATGCACAAATACAGTCATTCTTCTCATTTTCCTAAACTTGATTTCCCTTCTTTTGTTGATTTATTGTTCTATCCTTCTTTTGGTTCTAAACAAGTGACTTCACAAAACCACATCTTCAAAATTTTATCATATGCCCAACCTTATTGCATTTGTAGCACACAATTTTGTGCTCCAAAATAAAGTTGTTCCTTTTTTAACCTTAACTCTACACTCTCCAACCTTGTGACCAAAATTATTGCAAGCATAGAAATATCCATGAAATGAAGTAGCATTGTATCTTTGAGACACAAAATATCTTATACCTATGTTAGATCATTCCTTCTTTATCTAGATCTACAATCAACAAACTTATGCCCAAATTTATTGCAAGAAATACAATGACCTTGAAAAGATTGATTGAAATTGGTAGGAGCATCTTTTCTTGCAGGTTGAGGACCTTTGAATCTTCTCTGGACAGGAATGAATCCACCTTCTTTCTTGCTATCTTTTCTTGAATCTACATCTTTGGAAGCATTATTCTTAAAATCTTCAGTGCAAGCTTTCCCCTCCTTTGTATCATCCTTTCCTTTTGTATTGAAGTTATCATATCAGTTTGTAGATGCACTAACTATATGAATTTTTCACTTTTCAAAACTAAGACCAGATTTTTCTTTTGATGGATTTTGAGAGTTAATCAACTCTTTAAAAATTTCAAAAGCTCCTTTCAAATTCAAATTTTTGTCAATTTTTTCTTTAGCTTTTTTTGGTTCTTTTCTCAAGGCAAAAAAAAATTCTTCAAGTTTTCCACATTCAATAGCTTTATCATTGAGCTTGGTATTCAATAAATCTTCAATTTTCTTTCCTTCTTCAATTTTGACTTTTAAACTTGATATCACATCTTCTACTTCATTGAGTTTAGTTTCACATTTTTTACCTCCTATTTGAGCTTTTAGTTTGTCATTTTTCTTTCGATTCTCCAGCTTGTGCCTTCAACAAGCTCTCATATTTTTGATTTAGTGTTCTTGCTTCATTCAAATCTTCAAGTGTAGACCATAGTTTTCTGTCAAGACCTACTTCCCAAATATTTGGATTGAAGTCCCAGCCTTCAAGTTCTTTTGACTCTAGATCCAATTCTGAAGAAAAAATGTCATTAAATGTTGCTTCATATCCCATATGTTCAATTGTAGGATCTACCTCAACTGTTAGGCTACTCAAGGACACTTGGCTCCTAAATTTTGTCTTTGTCTACTTTCCCATTTGACATTCCTTTAGATGATAGAAATTTCTATTTATCATAATACCTTCTGCAACTAATCTTTTGGACCTTTCCTTCCTAATTTCACAACCTTTGGCATGAAATGTAATATTTTATCATTTACTACACATTTGAATGACACTGAGGAGATTATGCTTCAACCGTTTGACATAGAGAACATCCTCAGTCTTGTTCTTTCTATCGATAGTTATAGTACCCTTTCCACAAATTTATGTTGACTCATCACCACCAAACTTGGCAACTCCACCATTCCAATTCTCAAGGCTGGTGAACTTTCTCTTGTCACCAGTCATGTGGTTAGAGCAACCACTGTCAAGCACCCAAGCATTTTCTTCTTATTTTTATGAAAGACAGTCCACACAAACATTGATTTCTCATTATCTTTGTCAGCCTATAGGGTATTGGACTCCTTACACTTTCCAATATCACTCTTTTTGTCCCCATGAAAAGAGTTTCATCATCCAAATCATCATGACCCTCATCTTTAGAAGAGTGATTTCTCTCCATAGAATAAAGACTTCTTTTGAGCTTATCTCTATTGTTTCTATCCACTGATTCTTTAAAATGACATTTAAAGGCAACATGACCAACTTTTCCACAATTGAAGCATTTAAAAGGTAACTTACCTTTGTATCTTCCAATGCCTTTTCTTCAATATTCTTACAAATTTTTCTTCTACCTCATCAAATTCACCTTCTTAATAGAAAATTCACCTTACTCTGATACCAAGCACATTGATCAAGTTGAAGGGAAAAATATTCTTATATACTACAATTGGAATTGTTGTTCAAAAACTCTAAATTTTTATGGAAAATTATATGAATGTGAAAAATTATATATAAGCACATTCTAGAAGGTATTGATAAATTCATACCATCATGATATGGACTAACAAAAGGTGGAAAGGTGCATAAATATATTGAGAATCTAGGTTAGAGGTTACAATAAACAATAAGATTAGTGAAAAAATCTAATTTAATTTTGTTGTAATAGATTATTAATCTAAAATAATAATGGTATGAATAATGAATTATGAAATTCACAAGATCATTCATAAAACAAAGAATAACACTAATATTACATGGGAAAATCCATTCAAGCTTAAAAATGCCACCAAAGAGAACCGCAAGTTTGTGTTGATCTACAATAAGATAATACATAATACACTTAGCTTCTCCATTCAATCCTTTTCTCCTTAAAATTTTATTAAAGCTAATATAATTTTATTAGCATTGTAAGATAGTTAAGTGGAGATTACATAAACAATAAAGAATTCTTCAATTAGGGTTATAAATCTAAAGACCCAAAACATAAAATGATAAAAAAGCCCACATACCAATGAGATTGAATGCTTTTGTGCTATGAAATCAACACACGAATGGTTAGAAAATCAAACTCAACAAATGAAATCAAAGAATAAATGCAAACCTTACATCCCATTTGGAGGATAATCTTGTTGATGAATGTTGGATTGCTCAAAACTTAGCTCCTTGTGCTTGCAAAAGCTCAATGAATGACCTAGATGATGGATGAAAGATGAAATGAATGCTCAGTTTCTCTCAAAACTCAAACTAAGATTATCTCAATGCTCAAATTCTAGGTGGTGATTATGGAGGAATGAGGGTGATTTTATAGATTTTCATGATTTGGATTAAGGATTTACATTGAATCTCAATACCCACAAAGAAGAGTTAAGATTGCAACTTAAAACCCACAAAGGAGAGTGAATAAAGGAAGATGAAGGGATGAGATTGGAACTACAACTCAAAATATCTCCTCATTTGTGGGAAATTGGTTGAGATATTTGAGGATGAAGGGTGGAGATTTGATCTCAAAAATGGAGGGTTAGAAATTCTTGAAACAAGAATTAGTCAAGATATTTTTGAAAAGGGAATATTCCTTGGGAATATGTTTGTGGAGATAAATTAAGATAATTAAATAATTATAAATTATTTAATTATGGAGGATAAGAATATGCGCTTTTTTAATAAAAAAATGATTGAATAAAATGAGGATTAAAGATGGAATAATTAAATAACTAAAATTATTTAATTATGGGACATTAGAAGAAAAGTTAGATTAACCTAATTAAATAATTAAACTAATTAAATAATTAAAAATTATTCAACTAGGCCCGAATAAAGGGGATAATTAGTAAATGAAATGATGAATTAATTAAATAATTCAAGATTATTTAATTAATAGAGGAAATTAGGGTGGGGGGGCTAGCTTGATTGGTGAAAGCATCCTATTGTAGGCAAGAGGTCACGAGGTCTAGTCTCCCCACAAACCCATGGTACCGAAGGGCGTGTCGTGCCAATGCCACCAGTCACGTGAATTTTTTTTTACTAGGCGCACTGCATTTTATAGAGAGACGAAAACCCGACCGATTCTTGTAGTCTTTAAAAAATAATAATAATAATAGAGGAAATTAGGGTTAAATGATGAAAATGATGCTACATGATGTTAAAAGGGGATTATTAATGCAAATGATGATAAATGGTGAAAATGCATTGATGATAATTAAAATGATGGAAAAATGCAGTTTTAGGATGTGTGATACACGTTAGGCATTTTTACATGTCTACATTTTGCCCCTCTTTGACATAATGTACTTGCTACATTGTTTCAAAGAAATTCAATGGTCAGATCAAGATTGAAAAAAATTTAAAGATGCCCCACTGTGCCCCAATGAATGATGGAAGGACAATAGGACATTAGACTACCCCCTCAGGAGGTCGGCTAGAAAAATTAATTTTTAGGTCAGGCTCATGACAAGAATCAAGACTAGTTCAAATGTGAAGGGGATGAAAAGTTTTTCCCTAGGGTTCGGGTGATCCCACATTACTGGTTTACAATTTTTGGCCAAACTGGACATTGAACTGAATTTTTTTAACTAAATCTTCACTTTCAGGCACCTATAGCTACTAAACCATGAGGAATTTGAAGATGATGTGAACTAGTGATTTGTGACATTTTGTCTGTAGATTCTAAATATATTTTAAAAAAATTTGAATCAGATTGCATTTCATTTTCCATCTCCTTTGAAAACTAGTTTTTATCAGTAAACACCATTTTTAAGGAGTGATGCTCATTGTAAACAACATAATTTTTTTTCTATGAAGGATAAAATTCTTTTTTTTTTGAATTTAGCTTTGTAACTACGATATCTAACAATTTTATTTGGTTTCATAGTTTTTTATTGAATATTTTTTTCTTAATCAAGTTTTTAAGTCAAACCAATTATAATTCAGACATAGGCAGATCGTAAACAACATAATTTTTTTTGTATGTATCGAAATTCAAATTTTTTTTATTGGATCAAGGACATCAATACCTAGCACGAACATATTTTTTAGAATTTTTTTTTATAATCTACTATTTTTCCACATGTGCAGAACAGTGAGCTTGATTTTTGGTAAAAAATTATGTTTAATTAAAGTAAAAAATAAAATACATAATAAAACCAAAATATATTAAAATTATATTCGATGGATAGCTCGTTTTGAGGACTACCATCATCCAGTTGGGTCTATGAAGTTTCCTCCATTTTCATCCTCAACCCGAGCTTCGAAAGGAATTTTTTTGTAGAAATTTGGTGCAAGAAGGGGAGAAGAGGAAAAAAGGGGGGTTCTCTCAAACCCCCCTTCAAGCGAACCCCTCTTGACCTTTTGAGTGAAGGGGAGTTCGCTCAAAGGGGCTTTCAAGCAAACCCCCCTTTTTTTCAAATTTTCCCTTTGTTTCCATTTTAGAAAACGTGCAAAAAGTGGGTCTGATCATTAAAGAGGGTTCGCTCGAAGGGGGGTTCGAGTGAACCCCTTTTGGGTTAGAGTGAACCCCTTCGTGTGAACCCCCCAAAACCCAAAATTTTCTTCATGGGGGCATTTTTTGCAATTTTCCTTCCTCAATGGAATTGTAAACTAGTTTTGTGGGATCACCCAGTCGCAAATAATAACTAGGATGAACTAGGGTGCTCTAAAGATAACTTAGTAGGGAAATCACAGGAAAAACCCTAGGTTTTGGGGGCCTTAAATAGGCAATTAGGGTTCAAAGGTTCCTCATTTTCACTCTCATCCTTCTCATATTTTTGCTCTCTGGTGATTTCTAGCTACAAATGATTATTTTTCATGGCACAAGTTTCAGGAGTACCACACTATGCGAAGCTAATTTGACAGTACTAATGGCCAACTGACATAGGCACTACGGTACACAATACCTTAACTTTCAACTCCACTTTATTTTCCCACTTCAAATTCTTAGCCAAATGTAGGGCTTGCAAATGCGGAAATCTTTAGGATTGTCACATTTGGTGCAATATTACCATGTGTGTAGTTTAGAAATGATTGTGTTTTCTTTAGGGTGATTCCATTGCTATAAACTAGCGTGTATGCATTAGAGCGACGCATTTGACAATCATGTATGCAAAATACAACCGCACGAGCAACATTTTTAGGGATTTATCATGTTTATTGAAAAGCGACACATTTGCATAAAATAGACTTGTGTTTGCAGAAAGTGACATGTTTGCATAAAAACATACTCACATTTTCACAAACTCTAGCACATTTTCTCAATTTTTTTGTTGACTTGAAATTTTTTAGAATAAAAATTTAACTCGATGTTATGGGTTCAATGCTTGTAGGCTACACTTCATCCATTATATATGTGAGAGAGGAGACCTCAACTATTGGATCGATTAGCAAACATTTAGGATTTTGAGATTCAATTCCTCCAAGCAGTTGGGCTAGACTGCATTGCGTATATGTCAAAGGTTTGCATTCATAAATTGATGATGACAACTCTTGTTGACAAACAGAGATCTACGATGACAACTTTTCATTTACCAATAGGAGAGTAGATGATTACTCTAGAGGATGTTTGGTGCATCCCGAGGATTCCTATTCATGGGGAGCTCATTGAGTACAACATTGACAGAGGTTCCACATGCATGGTGAGGATTTTGGGTGAGGAGAAGATCAAAGTTATAGATTGTCAAAGTGGCTTGACTCCCTACATTGGGGGAGGTACATGAGCTCACCATTATCTTAGTTGGTTTGATTACAGGGCCACTGATGTCTTATAGATGGTCTCGGTAATTTCCAAGTGGATGGTTATATGCATTAAGAGTATGATGATATATGGGACTTGATATGGGTGGGAACCATGTTTACTTGCATATTTATATCAAGACATGCATCAGGTTTGCTATTGAGCAAGGACCAACATTTTTTGCAGGAGTCATCTTATTGCATGTGTGGGCATGGGAGAGGATCGTTGCTACGTGGCCTCTTGGTATTGATGATAGAGATGATGGCAACCCCTAATCTTATAGATAGCATGATTATTTTCATTATAGGAAGGGTGATCCCCCAATACTAGTTTACAATTTTTGGCCAAACTGGACACTGAACTGATTTTTTCTAACTAAATCTTCACTTTCAGGCACCTATAGCGGCTAAACCGTGAGTAATTTTAAGATGATGCAAACTAGTGATTTGTGGAATTTTGTCTATAGATTTTAAATATATTTTTTCAATTTTTTTGGAATAAAATTGCACTTCTTTTTCCATCTCCTTCAAAAACTAGTTTTTTTCAGTAAACACCATTTTTAAGGAGTGATGCTCACCGTATACAACATAACTTTTTTTTCATGAAGGATAAAATTATAATTTTTTCAAATTTAGATTTGTAACTATGATATTTAGTTCTTTCATTTGGTTTCATAGTGTTTTATTGAATTTTTTCCTTAATCAAGTTTTGAAGTCAAACCAATTACAATTCAAACATAGGTGGATTGTATACAACATAAATTTTTTATATGTATTGAAATTATTATTTTTGTTAGATCAAGGACTTCAATATCTAGTGCATTGATATTTTTCAAAAAAAATAAATGATAATCTACTATTTTTTGACATGTGCAGAACAAAGAGCTTGATTTTCAGTGAAAAACCTGCATTCACAAGAAATAAAAAATAAATATAATAATTAAATTAAATTTATTTAAAATTATACTTTTTGGGAAGCTTATAATAAGGACTAAATACTTACAAAAAAAAAAAAAAATGAATTCATTTTATCCCCCAAAAGGTAAATCAAAAGTGGTTTTTATCAGCATTTTGATAGGTGTAAAGGAGACTTCGTTATAGGTATGGTTTAAAACTAGCGGGGTTCTATCCAAGGGGGTTTTATCTAAGCTGGTTCGATCAAACTCTCTTCAATTGGAATCCTTTAATTGAAAATTTTCAAGGCTTAAATCATTATATTTTCTAAAAATATGTGATTTCATCAAAAATAAGGATCTCCCAAAAATTGTAAACTAGTATTGTGGGATCACCCGGAAGCCAGGTAGGTTATAGTATTGGAGAGCTATTATCAATTATATGAAACAATATGTTTGGAGGCCTTACCTAGGGTGTGGGGCATGGGATTATGAGCATGCCCATCTTTCATACTATCACAAGACCCACTAGCTCATAGGGTGACCTAAT
>VDFB02131772.1:0-25862 GCA_007258455.2 Sequoia sempervirens | reverse complement strand
GAATGTGATACACCCCCATTTCTTAATTGTAGTGTACATTTTGTGAATACTTAATTAGTTTTACTTAATTTCAGTAAGCAGTAAGAAGGGCGCCTCCCCTTTCTAAGAGGAGAGATTACATCTCACACAATTGTATTTAAAATCAAGGTTGTGTAATCTGTTAAAAAGGGATTACATAATTTTCACCCAACACGTAGGACTTCAAAAGGACTTGTAATAGGAGATGAAGTATCATGAATTTTATTATTAGAATTAGGGTTATTGCCAAAAACAACTTCAAACATCCACCAAGTATTTCAAAGAGGTCAAAAATTTCCCAAAACATTGAGCCATCCTGATGATATAATGCTTATACTAAGGTTCAAACTGTTATGCAACAAGTGACTGAAAAATAAATAATAGATTAGGACAGAGGCTCCTAAGAGGGCTTTGTCAAAAAAATCTATGTCCCAAAAGGTAAGACAAAGGTGCCCAAGGTGTCTATGTCCTAGGTAGGGTTAATAAATTTTAAATTTTAACTGTTTACCTGGTGTTGTTTAAGGTTCTCAGATCTATATTCAAACATGTCTAATAGTAAATTGTTTTCTAGATTTTGTGAATTTGAGAATTGTGAACTTAACCGTGAAAAAATATAACAATACAGAAAGTAAACGACAATTTTGAAATGCAAAAATAAAATTTAGACAACATAATCTAATAGAGAACACAAAAATAGATATGTAATTAAAATTTCAGTCAAAAATATAAGGACATAGGTGCCCAGGGTGTCTGTGTCCTAGACAGGGTGGCTGAAAATTCAAAGTTTGATTATTCTTTGATAGGGTAGGGTTGGATGGAACACTCACTGTTCCATGCTCTGGGTCTCACCTTGGTGAACCCCTTTGGTGTCACTCTCCACCACCTTAACCTATAGGCCCTAATGCTTGTTAAGCACCCCTAGTTCTCCTGGCCAACCCTACTATCATCTCCATTTCCCTAACCAAGCCAATCTTGGTGCTCTCTCTGCCATTCTCTCCTTAGCCCTTAATCTTCCTAAAGGCTAGCTAAATCTCCAACCTTCACTAACTCGATGTATGGGTGTGTGATGTCTCCCATAGCTTCAAGATCATCCCCCTAGGGTTCTTGATCATCCACCAATCTCCAATTCTCCATCACACTCACCAAACCCTTTTCTAGGGTTAGAAAAGGCTACAAGCCCTAGAGCCCCAATTAGGTCTCCTAACCCGAGAAAAGTGGAAAGTGTGCCCAAATTCTCCAAATGAACCCAAATCTTTTCTTTGGATTTGTGGTACCCTTTCCCACACCTTGAATATTTTTTGGGTTTGGAGCCTCCACTGTCCGTACACTGCTCCAACCCTTAACTTAGCAAATTTAGGCTTGTTTTAAGCCAATTTCTAACCTTCTTGAGAACAGTCAGTTTGTTTCTTCCTCCATGTAGTCTGTTAGGGCTCCATCCTTCTGCTGCTTCCCAGTAAAGCCTCCATCCACCAATAATAATTGGCTTGCTAGGGGACTACACTCTAACTTAGGTGTTTGTTTTTCACTGCTCTTTCCTAACCTGGGTACTGCTAAGCTCGGGCTTAGGGAAGAGAATTCTCCTCCTTGATCACCAAATCAAGACTCAGACCTAAACTAGAGGAGGAGCCAGCCTCTCTTCAATCCCTACTGCATTCATAAGCATCAGGTATAGTGGGAAGATGGGAACAAGTCTCCATGGTTATTATAATTTGCATCGACTGCAAGAATGGAAAGAAACAAAGCTAAACAAAGCTAGGGAAACGATGAGAAAACTTAACTACTAACCACACAAATCTTTGGAGTAGCCTTTATTACATGTGCTACTAATCACTGCTTGGAACCTCCATTAACATGACATTGAGCCTAAAACCGCAAAATAAAAGTTTCATTTAGTTTTCTCCATATGAACTATAAATACCAAATGATACAAAATCTTTTTCCTAACCTGTAATTTAAAGTCGAGGTCCCACCCTATATATGTTCATTAAGGTTGTTTCCCTATTAGACATAACCACCACATTAGGCCAAAATTGCACAAACGCAACATTTTGGGCTTTATTTCCAATTCCTAATGAATCCTAGTGAAAACAAATTGTGAAACTCATCCATTCTACCATGAGCTACTGATCAACCTTCCTCCTAACATGTTCTAACACCTCTAACTCAAAACTAAATGGTCAACCTGACCTTAAAGCATTAAAACCACAAAATTTCATCCTAGGCTCACAAATTTGCCTAGTGCTACCTAATGCTTCCTAGGTGCTCCTGCACCATTCTCCCCCTCCCTGCCCAAACACTAAGGAATGGAAGGAGAGATCAATGATAGGTCAATACCAAACTTCTTGAACTGATCTTCTTGTACCCATGTGGCTTCTCATTCATGCTTGTTCTTCCACTTGATAAGGTGCTCCATGTACACCTTATGCCTTGTAGACTTTTGCACTCTTGACTCCAAGATTTGTTTTGGTTGTTGCTTGTCTGGAGTAGGTAGGGGTATGTTGCTTACATCCTTGAAGATTTCCCTATTGTTCTGATCCAAATCCTTGACTGATCCCTTGTACTTGATCAAATCAGCTACATTAAACACTGGAGAGATCCCTAGATCGGTAGGTAACTCCACCTTGTATGCATTATGCCCATACTTGGCTAATACCTTGCATGGACCCACTCTCTTCATCTGCAACTTGGTTGATGTACCCTTCTGTAACCTTGATTTGTTGAGGTGGACCATGACATAGTCTCCTACAACAAATTGTACATCTTTCCTTGACAAATCTGCCTTCTCCTTCAACTTTTGTGTAGCCTCGGTGACTGTCTTCTTTACCTGCTCCTGAATCTCCTTCATGGTTTGATTGAAGTCCTCTGCATGTCCACTTCTATGTTCCATAGCTCCAAGATCTCTGAGCTCACATATGCCTCTTGGGTGCATCCCATACACAACTTCAAAAGGACTCTTCCCTGTGGTCTGGTTCACACTATCATTGTAAACATACTCAGCTTGTGAGATAACCATATCCCATGTTTGTCCATACTCCTTAGTTAGGAACCTTAGAAGGTTACCTAGCACCCTGTTAACCACCTCTGTTTGACCATCAGTGTGAGGATGGTAAGCTAATCCAAATGACAGGTTGGTACCCAATCTACTCCATAGAGTCTTCCAAAAGTGACTCATGAACTTCACATCCTTGTCTGAAACAATGCTCAAAGGCAATCCATGGATCCTTACAACTTCCTTGAAGAAGAGATGAGCTATGTAACTAGCATTGTGGGTAGTTTTGCAAGGGATAAAATGACTCATTTTGCTAAATCTGTCCACTACTACATAGACACTGTCAAACCCAGTCTTGGTCTTAGGAAGGCCTACCACAAAATCCATGCTTACACACTCCCATGGTTTGTTAGGAATGGGTAGGGGTTGATATAGACCAACATTACTAGCTCTTCCCTTAGCTTTCATACACACAACACATTTTTCCACATACTTTCTAACATCTCTTGCCAACTTAGGCCAGTATTAGAATCTTTGCACTAGTTCTAAAGTCTTGTTGATGCCAAAATTTCCACTAAGACTTCCATTATGCTTTTCCTGAATGAGGTTTTCTCTCATTGATCCTCTTGGAACACACAACTGATTTCCTTTGAACAACAAACCACTTTGCAAAGTATACTCAAAGTATTGGCTATGGAAATGATTCTCAAAGTCTAAACATACCTTGTAGGCCTCTGAAAAGTCTCCATCTTCACCATAGAGATCCTTGAAACTCTCTATGCCAATGCTCTCGATTTGTATCTCTTGCACTGTCAACAATCTCCTACTCAATGCATCTGCTACTTTGTTTAGTTGTCCCTTCTTGTGCTTGATGGTGAAGGTAAAAGCTTGGATGTATTCCATCCACTTCAAGTGTCTATTGCTCAACTTCTCTTGGGTATTCATATAGCTAAGTGCTTGATTGTCGGTAAAGACTACAAATTCCTTGGGTAGAAGGTAATGCCTCCACTTCCTAAGTGACTGAACCAAAGCATAAAGTTCTAAGTCATAGGTTGAATACCTCTTATTTTCTTCATTGAGCTTCTCACTAAAAAAGGCTATAGGCCTTCCCTCTTGACTTAGCACTCCTCCTACTGCCACTCCACTTGCATCACATTCAATAGTGAACAATTTGTCAAAACTAGGTAATAAAAGAATAGGTTGAGTTGCCACCTCTTGTTTCAGTTTTGCAAACCCTTTCTTAGCTTCTTGAGTCCACACAAACTTAGTTTTTAAACCACCCTTGATTGTATCTAGGATTGGTGCACATATACCACTAAAGTTCCTTATGAATTTTCTATAAAATTGAGCCAACCCATGGAAACTTCTTACCTCAGTCCCTGTGGTTGGTGTAGGCCAGTTTAGGATAGCTTCCACCTTGCTTGGATCCATCTTCAATGATCCTTTGGACACTACAAAACCCAAATATACAAGCTCTTGCTTAAAGAACTACTAATTTCTAAATTCGATTTCGCTTCAACTCTCCTCTCTTGCAACCTTTCTAAGAACCAACTCCACATGTTTTGAATGTTTTCTTGTCTTAAGTTGAAGTATGAGATTTCACCAAGATACACTACCACAAATATCCCTCAGAATTCTTGAAGAACTTCATTCATGAGCCTCATGAATAAATAGTATTGGAGAGACCAAATGGCATCACTCATCCATATAACCCATCGCTTGTTTTGGTTTCACCTATCACTATCCCACTCTTGATCTTTAATTTGCATCCACTCTGAGATCCAACTCTGTGTAGCATTGAGCTCCCTCCCACAGACAATCCATTAAGTCTTCAATTCTAGGAATAGGAACCTATACCTAATGGTGATCCTATTTATTGCTCTAGAATCAGTGCATAACCTCCACTTACCTCCTTTCTTGGTTGCTAAGACCACAGGTACTGCACATGGGCTGATGCTCTTTTGAATCAATCCTTGGTCCAACAACTCTTGCACTTGCCTAGCTACCTCTAGATTCTGATCCGGTGTAAGCTTATAAGCTGCCTTGTTAGGCAATGAGGCTCCAGGTATGAAGTCAATTTGATGACTTATGGATCTCTTTGGTGGTAGAGTTGCAGGTGCACCATCACTTACAATGTCCTTGAACTGATCCAACAACTTTAGGACTGCTCCGGGTATGACTGTCTTTTCAGCCTTGTCTTCTTCTTTAGGTTGTAACATAACTACATATCCTTCACCCCCTTGATGTAGGTTGTTAAGGAGCTCCTTCCCACTACTCAACATGACACTTGGTGTCTTTGACTGTCCCTCTTCTTCTTCTGATAGTGACTGCAACTTGAAAGTCTTCCCATCCTTCTCGAAGGAAATGATATTCTCTTTCCCATCATACATGGCACTTCTGTCATACTGCCATGGTCTGCCCAATAGTAGATGGCATGCATCCATGGGTAAAACATCACAAACTAACTTATCCTTATACCCTCCAATGGAAAACTCCACTGTTACTTGCTCATTCACTAGAACACTCTGCCCTTTGTTGAGCCATGTTACCTTGTAGGGGTTAGTGTGGGGTACCTTTTTCATTTTCAGTTTCATTACTGCTTCTTCTGAGATGATATTGTTTGTTGAACCTGAATCTACAATGACCTTGCATACTTTACCAAGTATCTTGAACTTCACTCTAAATAGAGCTCTTCTTTGTTTTGATTCTTCCTTGACCAGTTGTCTGATCAACACTCTTCTAAACATCAGGTTCTCTCCCATCTCATATTCAATGTGACTGACCTCAAGTGACTTAGGACTCATGGTGTCCTCTTGTGCATAAGCCACTCTCTTCTCATTGCTTGATGAAGATTCTTTCTCCGGACACCTATAAGTTGGATGTCCTACTTGACCACAATGGTATCATTTCATGTTTGCAAAGTATGAATTGCTCCTGCCTGCTCCTCTTCCTCTATTTGAACCTCCTTGAGGTCCTATACCTCTGTTATACCCTCCTTTAGAAGGTGTTTCATTGCTATGATCTATGGATTTAAACTCTCCTTGGTTTCTTTGGTCATTGCCTCTACCTTGGTAGCCACCTCGCTGTCCTCTTTGATCTCTTTGATCTCTTCCTTTGCCTCTTCCCTTAGAAGCCTGGTCTTGCTTCCTCTTGTTTCTTTCCTCAATCTTGATAGCTAATTGGTAACATTGATGTATTGTCTTAGGACTTAAAAGAGCCATCTCCTCTTGGATGTTCCATTTCGCTTCGCCATGATACCTAGCCACCTGAGATTCTTTTCTATCTTCAAATAGACCTCATACAAAGCTTTTGAACTCCTCCAGGTATTCACATCTGGTCTTTTCTCTCTTTAGGGCTTGTTCCTTCTTGTAATCAATCTCATAATCATCCGGCATGTATGCTTTCCCTTTACTTTGTAACCATTCCTTCTGTTGAAATATTTTTCTTCTCTTTTCTCTCGGCCTTTAATGAACTTCACTATGTTTACAGAACTTTAATCCTTGATTTACGCCTTTTATCTTCGTGGCTTTTGGGACTGCATCACACTCAAAATGAGCCATTCCCTATCCAATCCACAACTAAACTGGCTTCACTTTTCCACTAAACAAGCAGCGCCTTCGAAGTCCTTTCCACTAAAGCCCACGCCTTCAAGAAAGGCTCTTTCTTCCAAAACAAAGGTCGTGCTTTAGGATCTTGTCTCCTTCAGCAACCTCTTCTTTCTTTGCACCTTCCTTCCAACCGCCATTATTCACGTTTTCAAGTTGTCGATTCTTTTTTAATGAATCTAGATATCTCTTCTTTGTTCTTCTCACCATCTTGGCTAATCTAACATTTGTTTCACCACATGATGGTAGTCCACTAGATCTGGTCCTATACGGTGCTTATCCTAAATACGGTTTGCTCCGAATACCAATCAACATAGTAGGGTTGGATGGAACACTCACTGTTCCATGCTCTGGGTCTCACCTTGGCGAACCCCTTTGGTGTCACTCTCCACCACCTTAACCTATAGGCCCTAATGCTTGTTAGGCACCCCTGGTTCTCCTGGCTAACCCTACTATCATCTCCATTTCCCTAACCAAGCCAATCTTGGTGCTCTCTCTACTATTCTCTCCTTAGCCCTTAATCTTCCTAAAGGCTAGCTAAATCTCCAACCTTCACTAATTCGATGTAGGGGTGTGTGATGTCTCCCATGGCTTCAAGACCATCCCCCTAGGGTTCTTGATCATCCACCACCTCACCCTCCTGCCACAGCCTACCAAACTCCCTAGGGTTGCCATAAGCCCCTAGGAGCCTCCCTACTCTCCTAACCCGAGAAAAGTGGAAAGTGTGCCCAAATTCTCCAAATGAACCCAAATCTTTTCTTTGGATTTGTGGTACCCTTTCCCACACCTTGAATATTTTTTGGGTTTGGAGCCTCCACTGTCCGTACACTGCTCCAACCCTTAACTTAGCAAATTTAGGCTTGTTTTAAGCCAATTTCTAACCTTTTCTTTAGAGAAATGCTTGTTTTTTCCTTCTCCATGTCCGTCGTATTCTCCTTGCTGCTCTCTCAGAATCCTCTCCTACTGCCCAAAGACACTGGTTTTTCTAAGGATTTTGGACACTGACTTCTAAGAATCCTCTTAGGTGCTTGTTTTCACTGCTCTCCTTTCCTAACCGGGCATTGCCAAGCTCACCTAGGAAGAGACTTTCCTCTTGATCACTCAACCCCTGAAGACTCCTAGACCTAAACTATATACAAGCATGGAGCTTAGCCTCAATCCCCACATGCTATACATCAAGTATAGTGGAAGACAGAGGTCTAAGTCTCCATGGTTGACAGTTTGCCGGACTGATCAACAATGGAAAGAAACAAAGCTAACTAAGAACAAAGCTAGGAAATGATGAGACAACTTAACTACTGACCACACAAAACTTGAAAAGAAATTATTACACGTGCCACACACTGCTCAGTGCCTGGAACCCTCCATTAACACACTAATAAGAGCTAAAAATCAGAAAATTACAAAAGTTTCATTATTTTTCCATATGAACTGCAAACACCAAATGATACAAAAGCTTTTCCCACCTCAATTCCAAGTTGAGGTCCACCTTATAAAGGTTCATTAAGTGGTTATTTCTCCCCTTGGTTGGACATAACCACCACATTAGGCCAAAATTGCACAAATGCAACATTTTGGGCTTTATTTCCAATTCCTAATGAATCCTAGTGAAAACAAATTGTGAAACTCATCCATTCTACCATGAGCTACTGATCAACCTTCCTCCTAACATGTTCTAACACCTCTAACTCAAAACTAAATGGTCAACATGACCTTAAAGCATTAAAACCACAAAATTTCATCCTAGGCTCACAAATTTTCCTAGTGCTACCTAATGCTTCCTAGGTGCTCCTGCACCATTCTTGTTACTATTTAATGTTTCCAATTCTGTGCACAGATAGATTTGACACTGAATATTTTTCCATATTTTGTTAATTTACAACTATGGAAATAAAAAATGCAAGTGTGCAAATCTATGAAATATGAATGACAACTTTTGAATGAAATTTTTAGATACAATATGCAATGATTGACTAATTTCAAGATGCAAAGTCCTAAAAATGATGATTTGATGCAATTTTGAGACAAAAAAATACAATTTTTCACTTTATTGATCTTAATGAAAGTTGCAATTTTGAATGCAATGAACAATTTCTGATTTTTATTGATCTAATGAATGTAAATTAAATGTAGATCTAATATATGATAACTGAAACAAACCCTATTTTAACCTTTAATGCTATATGAATGTAATATTTTTGTATTTTTTATGTCTTTTTGTGATGCAAAAATGAAATCCTAAATGAGAAATGCAAAATAATAATATGCAAAACCTATATCTATTGTAAATTTTTAGAAGGTCTATAATGTTAACAGTTTAGGTTCACCAAAATGAAATAAAGGGAAAAGGAAACCTTTTAGTTTTCACCTTAGGGCTTGACACATCCCAAAAGTTCATGGAATAGAGGGTTATGATGGGGGAGAGATGTAATGGATTGAAATGCAAGGATGGAATGAGAGTTTGATGGATTTGGACAAGGTATGAGATTGACTTATAACCTGATAGGTGAGTCAACCAACCCTTAACCAAAACTAGAAATATCCTAATGATGAAATCCAATGATCCAACTAGGATAATAATGCAATTTACTATTCTGATGCAAATATAGAAAGTGTAAAAAATTCAAACAACAAAAATGAGAAGAGCAAGACATTGTGCACTTATCATTTAAATTTGGGGAAAAAAATGGATGACATAGACAACCAGGGCGTGAGTGTCCTTGTATGATTTTCTGGATCTATTTTTTGGGTTCCTCTAGTGTTGGATGTGAGCTTCAAAAATATGCCTTTGGATCTTTTGGAACACTTCTAGATATTTCTATAACTGATTTTTTGTGACTTGACAAGTGGTATGACAACAAATGCAATAATGAATAATTTTCCTTAAACACCTATTCAATCTTCTTCAACTTGTAATCTGCACAATCACAAAGAGGAGAAATGTTGGGCCATTTTAGGGGCTTGCCTCAATCAAACCCCGTGTAAGTGTTTCCACTTCCACAATGGCAATGCCAATGATAAATGGATAATGAGTGGGAAGGAATGATGAAATAACAAAGTGTTGTAACTCACCACCCTTCAATGGCTTCCTTGAAGAACTAAAGTCATGCACATCACCTCAAGGTCTTGATCTTTCTTTCTTCAATGCTTGAATGCTTTGGAGACCTACAAAATTGTTAGCCTTCAAAACAATAACAATATGAACACACCTAAACTCACATAGAATTGGACATGATGTTAGGATCTTGAATTACTACAATGAAGTTCTGAAATGATTCTCTTGACTTGCTCAAGAGTGCTCTTGATCATAATTTTTCCAATAATTTCTTGCTTATCCCTTGTTAGATTTGAAATTATGCAATAACTATGTATTTCTAGGCATTTATTCAATTTCCCAAAAATTAAATCCTGATAGTTGAGTTTAGACAATTGAATTATAAATATTAAATTGTCAACACAAACATATTTGAATTTTTATACAAAATAGAGGAAAAATCGTGCCCAGGGCATGACTTTCCTTGCCTTATTTTCTAGGATTTTAGGTGTCACGGGCAAGGTCTTAGATAGATGTAATTGATTCTCACTTGCAATTCCTCAAAAATTGTCAAAAAAGGCCATAAAATGTATAATTTAGGAAATTAAATACTCAATTAGGTCTAATCATTTAAGGGGGGACCGAACATAAAGTGAAATTGTCATGGGTGACAATTTACAACACTACAAAAGGTTATCCCTCGGGTGCCCAAATGGGGGAGGAGTTTGGTGTTCATTTTTGTTTCATCGAGGAGTCAAAGAGTATCAGAAGTTAAAATCCTAATTGTCTATGGGCTACGCGCTCATGAGAGAAGTCACATGAAGGGAATTAAGTATGTTAATATGTCTATTGGTTGTCCAAGAGGTAGGCATGGGTTTTTGTAAGTGGTATTTGTCTTTTGTTTTGGGTTATCATTTTTGGTTTTCCCTCCCACAAGTTTCTATAAATTGGAGCCATGGGATGGTAGTTTTATGTTGAGTTGTTGCAGGTAATAGGGTGTTTCCAGACCAATCAAAGAATAGTAGTGAAGTTTATTATTGTTTATCTCTTCATTGAAGATTAATAATATACTTTCCCTCTCTTCTCGTGTGGAGTTTTTTTCCTGAAAAGGTTTCTCCATGTAAATTTGTTGTCTCTTATGGTTTGATATTTTTTATATTAATTTTGAATGTGCAATCATATATAAATATGATTTGGTAATCTAATTTTCAATTTGCAATCACTTGCATAAGTTAGGACTACAACCTATCTTCACCTTGTTTTCAATAATTGAGTGGTTTGATGTAAGAGACCAGGTGTCTCTCAACCCGACCACTGGCTGATAATGCTAAATTTTTGTTTGTTTTCCGTATTTTTGATTTTTTGGTGGTTTTTTGCAATAAAAGTCAAATTGTGATTTTGCAAGGAAATGCTTGGAAAAATAATATAAAATACCAGATGCTTAAAAACTACATAATACAGCTTAGATCTCAATGCTAGATGATTTATTAATCTTCCAAAATGATTACAACTGCGATATTCAAACATTCAAACAAAAAGGCAAGCTATTTATTGAGAACCTGAATAAGCTTGCAGGCGCCAGAAAAGAAGCCTGAGATGGTACGACTGAAAGAGAATATGCAATCTCCCACCTCAAAATTGTTGCAGAGGCTCTAGAAACCCTAGGCGTCCAACTTGAAGAAGTCAAAAGATGAAAAAGCAAGGCAATTTGGTCTGGAGAAGAAGTACGGCCTTTACTGCAGTAGAAGTACGACCTATACCAGCAAGTAAGAAATTTGTACTTTCTTGGAAAGTGTGCCAAATGATCAAGAAATAGTCACCACTGAATATGAACCCCTTCTGGAGAAGTTTGACCCAAATCCTTGATGAAAAATCTTCACAATAAGCTTTGTATGACTTCTGAATGAAGTCACCCTATTGACAAGCTTCAACTGGTATTGCACAGTCTCAGTATGCCTGATTCTGAAAAGGGAACGTTCTTCAAAACCCAATGATCTACAAAAACCCTTGTTTCACAAACCCCAATTCTCTTAGAGAGAAATAAAGACAAATTAGAATAATCATAACATAATCAGTTCGATTTGTCTTGGAGAAATATATAACTTCTCTCAAAACGTCGACCCCCTTCTCAAAAAGCCATTTAATGAGCATTTAAAATTAATATAATTAAATCGCCCTTTAATGACTTAGGCATAATAATTAAATAATGGCGTCTTTTTTTCTAAATGAGTATTAAAATACATCATTTAATATTAATTTATCTCATTATTATAAAGTATTAATAATACTTTATAATTTGTCATTAAATAATTACATTTAATTATTTTCATTAAAGTGACTTTATATTATAAAGTCAAATTAATAAAATTTTAATAATTATCAAATGCCTCAACATTTATTGTTTGCTCATCAAATCATCAAACCGGGTCGAAACTGAGCTGACCAGCTGAATCAGGTGCCCTGCCAAAAATAGCAACTCCTACCTGCCTGACTTACTATAAATAGTAAGTATCTATAAATCACTCTGAAAGTGTTTGCTAAGGCCCAAACCTGAATCAATTGTTGGAGTAATGTTCCCAAACACTGGATAACTGCCTCAAGTGATCCTCTAAACACATTTGCCAGCCTATGAGGATCTGAATGATAGGCTAACCCCTGAAATAACTATACTACCTAGGAAGGGGACATTATAGTCCACCCTCCCTAAAATTGCTTGTCCTCAAGCAATCTCAGCTCTGGATGCTGTAAAATCTCCTCTTACTCCCAAGTAGCATCCTCAACCGACAAGTCTCTCCATTTGATCAAATACTCTCTGATAACCAGCCTCCGAAGATGTCTTTCTCTAACATCGAGGATGGCCTCAGGCACTAATATCAACTTCCCCTCATCATCAAGGGGTGGTAGTACTGGAGAAGGAATCACATGCTGACCCAACGCCTTCTTTAGGCGTGAAACTTGAAACACGTTATGAACCCTGCTATCCGCCGGTAGATCCAACTCATATGCAACTCCCACTAGTCTGACATAACTCGAAATATTCATATAGTAATGAGGTCATGCACCACAAATTCTCAGAGTGGATCGACAAAGTGTTCTGGAATAGTACAGATAATCTATGTCACCCACTCAAGAAAAAGAATGTCAACCTTTTTGATCAACATAATCGGCTCGCTGATTTTGTGTCACGTATATTGTCTCTGAGAGACCTCAAAATGTCCTGTTGATCCTGCATCATATCACCTGCACTAGGCACTTGGCTATCACTCAACACCAAATCTAAAAGGTTGGGCGCCTCATACCCGTACAATGCCATGAAGGGCGTCATTTGTATGGTCATGTGGTGAGTAGAGTTATAACAATACTCGCATAGGTATATCCACCTCACCCAAGCTCTCTGTTCTCCAACTATATAATTGCACAGATATCCTTCCACCCACTTATTGACAATTTCCATCTGTCTGTGGATGGTAGTTGGTACTAGGAGTCAGTTTGGTCCCACAAAGTCTGAACAACTCCTACCAAAAGTTTCTCATGAACCGACTATCTCTATCACTGACTATAGTCTGAGGCAAACCATACAACTTGAATACCTCTCTGAAGAAAAGCTCTGTCGTCTGCGATGCCGTGAATGTAGTGGTGATCAAAAAGAAGTGTGCAAAATTTGTCAGCCGATCAACAACTACGTAAGTACAATCCTTACCTTGGGATTTCGGAAAACCCATGATAAAGTCCATTGATAAGCATTCCCACTTCCTGTCAGGTATCAAAAGTGGCTGAAGCAATCCAGCAGGATATGTGTGTTCTTGTTTGTTCTGCTAACAAACAGAACACTCTCGTACATACTGAAGAACATCAGTCTTTAGCCCTTTCCAAGTAAACTGTTCCCGTACCATCTTATATGTTTTGAAATAACCGGGATGGCCTGCCATAGGAAGATCATGAAAGGCTCTCAGAACTGTATCCTTCAACTCTGAATCAAGAACTAGAAAAATCCGCCCCTTGTAAATGATCAAGTCATTCACAATAGTATACCTACTCTCCTACTCTGTCCCATCAACAATGCTAGAAGCACATGGGTTCTTAGCATACTCTGTAATAATTCGATGCCTCCAATCCTCAAATATCTGTGCCATAGCATTCAACTGAGGTCTATGAGACAAGGCGTCAGCTACAACATTCTGCTTCCCCTTAATAAAGGTGATGTCAAAATCATACGATTGTAGTTTGCTGACCCATTTTTGTTGTCTTTCATTTAAGTCCCGCTGTCCAAGGAAGTGTTTCAGGCTATTGTGATCTATATGCACACTAAATTTACTACCCACCAAGTATTTCCTAAACTTAGCCAAAGTGTGCATAATGGCTAAAATTTCCTTATCATAAATGCTATAAAATCTCTCAAGACCCCTAAGCTTCCTACTCTCAAAATCAATAGGGTGTCTCTCTTGCATCAAAACGACACCAATGCCCTCTCCTGAAGCATCATAGTACAAATCAAATGACTTTGTAAATTCTGGTAATGCTAACACTGGACATGAAGTCATAATCACCTTAAACCTGTCAAAGCACTTCTGAGCCTGTGGTGACCAAGCAAAAGCCCCTTTCTTTGTCAAATCAGTAAGGGGTGCGGCGTGACGTGAGAACCCGCTAACAAATCTCCTGTAAAAAGCACAAAACCCAATGAATCCTCTGAGTTGTGTAAGGTTCTCTGGTACTGGCCACTCAACTATAGCTCAGACCTTCTCAGGCTCCATACTGACTCCCTTGGCACTAATGATGTGCCCAAGATACAACTCAACCATACCTAGCTCACACTTGGACTCCTTGGCATACAAGGACTCCTCAGCCAAAATACCCAGAATTGTATCCAAGTGAGCTAAATGCTCCTCCCATGACCTACTGTACACCAAGATGTCATCGAAGAAGACTAACACAAATCTCTGCAGCTGAGAACTGAAGACCCTGTTCATTGTAGCTTGAAAGGTAGCAGGTGCATTGGTTAGACCGAAAGGCATAACCAAGAACTCGAAGTGACCGCAATGGCACCTGAAAGCAGTTTTCTCTATGTCCTGCTCCCTCATCCAAATCTGATGGTACTCAGATCTCAAGTCAATCTTCGTGAAGAAGATAGCACTGTGCAACTCATCAATCAACTCATCGATGCGGGGTATCGGGTACCTGTTCTTAATTGTTTTCTTATTGAGCTGGCAGTAATCTATACACATTTGAAGTGATCCATCATTTTTCTTCACCAATACCATCGATGAAGCAAAAGGTGACTTGCTAGGTCTGATATGCCCCATAGCCAACAACTCACTAATTTTTTTCTCTATCTCATCCTTGAGCCGTTTCGAATGTCTGTATGGTGTAATCATAATGGGCTTTGCGCCCTCCTCCAGCTCGATAATATGCTTGGTGCCTCTATCTGGAGGTCTGCCAGGTGGAATATCACTAAACACTTTAGTCCTCAGTATCTGAATGTCAGGATGGTACTCAACCTTCTGCTACTTCTGCTGTGCTGGTAACAACATACACTCTGCAGCCCAATCTACCATATCATGACGAATGAGTCTCTCCATCCATCTGTAAGATACCATCCTCAGATTACTCTCTCTGATGGCTTTGATGACATGAGGTTTCTCGTTTACCTTGAACTTCATCTCCATGTCGCGAAGATTGAGTGTGAACTCACCCAAATCGTGAAGCCATGCCATCCCGAGTACCACATCAATATCTCCCATATTAACAACATAGAATTTAGTCTTGAACTCATAGTTGTTTAGCCACATCGGAAGATCTGTTATCTTTATATCACATTTGAGGGTGTACCCATCAGCCACCTTAACTCAAATACCCTCAAACTCCTCTGTCTGTATACCTCGTCTCTCTACCAACCGTGCATCAATAAAGTTATGAGTAGCACCAATTTCGAGTAGATTAATCACTTTCTGACCTGCTAGGAGCCCACGTAGTCTAAAAGATCCATCTCTCTGAAGACTAGTCAAATGTGCCTCCTGTAACTTTCTTCCTCCCTCATTTTCACCATCATTTTCAGACCTTTCATCATCTGAATGCTCTGAATCAGCTTGTTGGTCTGACAAATCAGATTTCTTTTCACCCTCATAAAAACCACTCCATCTAGTTATTTTTCACTTTGGGACGAAGAGGGAATACATGCTTCTCATCATAAGGTGCCTTGCACCAAAAACACAACTTTTTCTTGCATAAATCATTTAATGTTTCCCTGTCAAATGGCGGTGCATTTCATTTCTTAGGATCAGGTGGATCCCTCTTCCTGTCAAATGGCCTATTCCTGTCAAATGATCTATTAGGCCTTGTATAAGGTGTTGAGCCTAAAGAGAACTTGTTGTGAGGTGCTGCAAGCTCCATACTGCGTGCCTTCCTCATGGCCTCCTAAAGAGTCGGAGGATCAAATTCCTTGACCCAACCTCTCATCGGCTCAAACAATCCCTTGATGAAGAGAATGACAAGTCTCCTCTCTAAAATGCCTGTCACCATGACTGCAACCCTCTGAAATTCACCGATGTAAGAATCCAAACTGCCTATCTGTTTGAGCTGAGCTAGCTCCCTAAAATAAAGTTTTGGATCCTTTTTGTCAAAACGCTCTATGAGCCTACTGGTGAACTCCTGGTAGGTAGTAACTGTGTGATGACCAAGTGTGTACATGTCGTGATGCCACCAGTCATGCGCCAACCCATCAAGATGCAGTGTAGCAAACTTAATGGCCTCGTCCTCCTACATAGGTCTTAATGATATGTAATTGTCTAGCTTCTATACCCAAGACCTCATTGAACTCTTATCAGAGCCATCAAAGGAAAGATGATCTTGTTGAATGCATGCTGAAGATCCCTGTTCACCTATGGTTGTGGCTGCTAGTACTGAGGAGCTCTATGGTCAAATCTACCTTCTCCTATAGGCTTATGCACATCCATGAACTTATGAAAAGACAAAGATTGTCTGATCTCAGGTACCAATGTCAAGTACTCTCCAAAGAATCTGGTCACATCTGCCACCAACATGTCGTGATGTGGATGAAACTCAGGTTGGTGACCCTGTTGCTCTACTTCTAGTGTCAAAGGTGCCTCTATGGATATAAATGTAGGTTGTCCAGGCCTATGCTCATGAAAGATAGGTGACGACTGTTGTTGTGCTAACACCAGTGGCTGGTCTATGCTTGCAGTCCCACTCGTTTGTCCTATCTGAATATAGTGTTGTTGAGGCGGAGTACACTGCCTCATTGTGCCCATCAACTGGGACATCATTTCCATCATATTATCATGCCTGCATCTGAATTCCTCATCAGTAATATCACCTCTAGCATGCTCTTTCCCTAGATCCCTATGTGTCTCTATAGGAATCTCACAATCTGCCATCAGTGTAGTGACACTATTCTCATTGTTATTGGAACTGGATCTATGAATACCCAGAACCCATGATAATGTCTCACCTTCAGAAATAGGTGGACCTGTCCAATCCTCAATTCTGCTTGTTCCTCTACCCTTACTATAGAAAATAATATCTCTACTCATGAAAAAGCACAGGATGGCAGGAAAACTATGCTCTGATACCACTGTAAGAGACCAGGTGTCTCTCAACCTGACCATTGGCTGATAATGCTAAGTTTTTGTTTGTTTTCCATATTTTTGATTTTTTGGTGGTTTTTTGCAATAAAAGACAAATTGCGATTTTGCAAGGAAATGCTTGGAAAAATAATATAAAATACCAGATGCTTAAAAACTATAGAATACAACTTAGATCTCAATGCTAGATGATTTATTAATCTTCCAAAATGATTACAATTGTGATATTCAAACATTCAAACAAAAAGGCAAGCTATTTATTGAGAACCTAAATAAGCTTGCAGGCGCCAAAAAAGAAGCCTAAAATGGTACAAATGAAAGAGAATATGCAATCTCCCACCTCAAAATTGTTGTAGAGGCTCCAGAAACCCTAGGCGTCCAACTTGAAGAAGTCAGAAGATGAAAAATCAAGGCAATTTGGTCTTGAGAAGAAGTACGACCTTTGCTGCAGCAGAAGTACGGCCTGTACCAACAAGTAAGAAATTTGTACTTTCTTGGAAAGTGTGCCAAATGATCAAGAAATAGTCGCCACAGAATATGAACCCTTATGGAGAAGTTCAACCCAAATCCTTGATGAAAAATCTTCACAATAAGCTCTGTATGACTTCTGAATGAAGTCACCCTGTTGACAAGCTTCAACTGGTATTGCACAATCTCAGTATGCCTGATTCTGAAGAGGGAACGTTCTTCAAAACCCAATGATCTGCAGAAACCCTTGTTTCACAAACCCCAATGCTCTTAGAGAGAAATAAAGACAAATTAGAATAATCATAACATAATCAGTTCGATTTGTCTTGGAGAAATATATAACTTCTCTCAAAAAGTCGACCCCCTTCTCAAAAAGGCATTTAATGAGCATTTAAAATATAATTAAATCGCCCTTTAATGACTTAGGCATAATAATTAAATAATGGCGTCCTTTTTTCTAAATGAGTATTAAAATACATCATTTAATATTAATTTATCTCATTATTATAAAGTATTAATAATACTTTATAGTTTTCCATTAAATAATTACATTTAATTATTTTCATTAAAGTGACTTTATATTATAAAGTCAAATTAATAAACTTTTAATAATTATCAAATGCCTCAACATTTACTGTTTTCTCATCAAATCATCAAACCGGGTCGAAACTGAGTTGACTAGCTGAATCAAGTGCCCTGCCAAAAATAGCAACTCTTGCCTACTTGACTTACTATAAATAGTAAGTATCTATAAATCACTCTGAAAGTGCCTGATAAGGCCCAAACCTGAATCAACTACTGGAGTAATGTTCCCAAACGTTGGATAACTGCCTCAAGTGATCCTCTAAACACATATGCTAGCCTACGAGGATCTGAATGATAGGCTAACCCCTGAAATAATTGTACTGCCTAGGAAGGGGACATTACATTTGATGAGGGAATTAAAGGAAGTTGACCAAGGTTTAATATAGAGAGAGTGCTTTCCCCAAGCCCACATCTTACCTATCACCAAGTTTCTATCCTCAAAAGAGACAAAGGAAGTCATGAATGAACCCTTTGCATAGGAGGAAGAGCTCAATTTTACCAACCATAAGAGGCCTCTAAGAAAATATCACCCAATTGTGCACGTTAGAAAGAGAAGGCCAATGCTATTATAAATCCTCATTTTCCATCGCATCTAAGCTACAAACCACCATCTGGGATGATTTGGAAAAAGGAATAGGATGAGATTTATGAGACTTCACCCTTAAAGGGTGAGTAGGACCAAACCTAGTCACCTAAGAAAATCTACATTCATCAATAGTAAATCAAACACCAAAGGATGGGTACAACCTACATCCATGACACTAGAAGTAGGGGTCAAGTCAACCCTGAGCATAGGCACAAGCATACAAACACCTAAGACATGGCCAAGTTTGAAAGAAGGAACCCACACCAAAATGTGACTATTATCACCCAATAGGGTACCATGGGTGACCAAAAAGTCCTAAGGAAGAACAACAAACCCATCACAAGAAGAAAGTGTAGGAAACAAGATTGAACCTGCAATGTGAAGGATAGCGGTTGGGCAACAAGTATGTTGGTGTAAAAAATAACACCTCTGGAGTGTAGGTTTGTACGAACAGCTATGCACACTGCGTAATGAGTGCTCTTCAAATTAGGAGGGGAAGCTCCCTCGTAGTGCTGGAATGCATGGGAAAGAAAAGTAATCTAAGTCCTATCTTTTTGTTCTCAGCTGGAAGAGGCACAAGGTTAAGAAAACCAAGAACATTGCAGCTAAGGATTTTCTGGTTTCATAGAACGTTAACTACAACTAAGCTAACTACTTTAAATCTATCCAGTTTCCTCAAGAACACAGAGCATGAGGAAATGGAGTAGGAATGATTATCTGACGATAAGCCGGGTATGGACTCACAATGTGAAGGCAAGGTGGCACAACTATCTGCTTGTCTAAATAGGCTTATTGGAAACAACAATACACGATAAACTAAATACAGATTCTCAACTTGAAGGCAAGGTGGCACAACTATCGGCTCAATCTGAATAAGTTTATTATTCACACACATCATACGATAACCAAGAACAGATTCTCAACTTGAAGGCAAGGTGGCACATCTATCAGCTCAATCTGAACGAGCTTATTGAACACATAACATGAAGGATAGCCAACTAGGATAATAAATTGCATTGGCGAGACACGCATACAATCTACGATCAACTAGCCACTATATCTAACTAAGGAAATAATTTGCCATTATAATTGCATGAAACCCTATGTGGCATAACAATTCATCATAATAGCAAAAATGCATGAACAGATACAGAACAAGCAATATTGAGGGCAAGGTAGGCACAACATATATTTCTCTCTCGTGCAAAAGTTATGTACAAATGAGCAAAAGCTCTTATTTATGGACATCAAAAGGTGTAGGGAACCCTAAAATCACCTTGAGTAAACTACATTCTTGCAATGCATGCAAGATTTATTGCTAAGCCCTAATAAAGTAAACTATACAGTTAACTGGAAAACTACCATCAGTTAACCAAAACATCTAATCTAAAAATGGACAATTGTGCAAGCATGCACGTCCTTATTGAAAGCGAGTTAACTGGAAGACTATCATCAGTTAACGAAAAACCCTAAATGAAACTCCAAGTCAATAAAGCTAATCTCAAAATAGATATGCATGAGACAAGACAGCGAGTTAACTTGAGAAAGTAATGCCAAGTTTGACTCCTGTGTGTAATGTCTATCTTGAGAGGTAGGAACTGAAGTCTACTGATCGTGATCTCGAACAACCAATCCCTCAACGAGATTGACTGCATCAGCATCTAAAGGTCGTCACAATTCACTGTTTGTTAGCAACTTTGAGCAAACGTAGCAATCTTTGCACACTCAAACTAGCATTTCATTGACTTATAACTTTGGCGGCTCCAAAATTGAAGTGATGACCACTATCTCTTCTACAGCTTGATGTCTCCAACGCTTTTCTTTAATGAAAGAGTGTTGCATGAGGAAACTACGAAGCTTGACTGCACACACTCGGGTTGTGAGAAATGCAAACGAACTTGCTGTCAACCCTCTGAAAGCACTTGATACAAATTGGTCTCAGCTTTTCTGACGAAATCATGAATTAAGAACGATTTGGTCTTGAATTCAGTCTGTGTGAACTGCACTCTGAAAAACTTGCCTGTTGACTGTGAACACGGCTATATTTTGACAAGATTTCTAAAAAGCTAAAAATAGCTTGTTGAGGCTAAAAATAACCTTTTGAAGAGTTATTTTTGGCGAAAAATATGAGATATGGGTTTTGTCCAGAAAAATATTCTAAGACAACCCAGAACGTCAAAAATGAGAAAATCTAACTTCTACTCGACCATGCAAAGAGTTTTCAGTTGAGAAAATTAGAAACTCGAGAACGAATGCTCTGGAGTTAAAAATTCTTGAAAAATCAAACGCACGATTTTAATTCGAGGAAGCTATATAGAAATGATCCAGATGCTGAGACTTGTCGAATTTTGCCAATTTCAGGAACATGCGAATTGAAATCTGAGAGAAATTTGAGAATCAAGGAGGAAAAAGACATTTTTTGTATGCTCTTCTTCAATGAAAATCGCCCTTGAATTCTTCAAATTGCTGATAAATATGAACTTTTAACCTGCAAAAAGATATGTTAGATAAAATCGCCTTTGATAGTTGATGAAGAAATCCGCCTTTGATCTTGATGAATTGCGAACTTGCTTTGAAAATTTGCGAATTTGCTTGAAATTTGCGCCTTTGTTCTTGAAGAATTTGAACTTGCCTCTTGAGAAATTATGAATTTCTATTGAACTCTGAAAATTCGCCTTTGCAAAATGAAGAATTGAATTTACTTTGAAAAATACGAATTTTCCTTAAGATATGAATTTTCTCTTAAGAAATACAAATTTCTCTTAGCTTGGTGAATAACAAATGAGTGCGCCATGTTTAAATAAGAGAAAATTCACACAAACTTGTGAATAGCAAGATTTAAAACCCTAACTGAAATAGATGCCTTCTGATTGGACCCTTCTTAGTTTCACTACCACTGACTCGGAGTCCAAAAATAAATAATAATAAATTAATATTCATCATGCAATTTGAAATCTTAGCATAAAGAGGGCGCCAACTTTAGAAAATCACCATTTAATGCCAAATATGCATAATAAATATTAAATATTATTCAACTTCAGTTGAAAAACCATATGAAGCTTTAGACTTCACCGTTAGACTTCATTGATTCCAAAAAGTCATCATTTAAGCTCATAGGCGTCCATTTGCTCAAGATATTGCACTTTTTATTAATTCCCTACTTTGTAGCTGAGTACAAAGTTACGACTAGCTATCTTCGACACTGAATCCTGAGTGACCGAATGATGCTGAGACTGAACCGAGATATTCATCGCGAAGCCTGCTGAGCAAAGAAGAAATGTCTGCTGGGAGTCGTCACTACAAAATCCATCATTAAACACCCTGAAAAATTAGGTGCCCTTGATTAAATTCATTTACAGGTACTAGACAACCATTTTCCTAAACTGCCATCTGACACTTCAAACAGCTTCTGACAGCGAACGAAACCCTGCTAACAGGAAACCAAGCTCACTGCATGCCTGAAGACATTTTGCATCCAACGGATATACGCACGGCATCTAGAAATTGCATTAAGGGCCTCAAAAGTAAAAGCGCCCCTGGCCTTTAGTTGCACTGATAGCGTTTTGACGAAAGTGTAACTTTCATCCAAGTACCCTACTTTATCCTCCGATACTGAGAGCTGGGATGATCCGATTCGAGCCACGTTTGTTTTAACAGATAGCCAGAAGGATTGAGAAGAGAAGTCTCTAGAGGTGACAAAGCAAGAAAACTGCTTCTAAGACCTCAAATAGAAGGGCGCCCATCCCAAGATGGAATAAACGACCAACACTTAGCCATTTTGCAAGTTATCTTCACTTTTCAACACTTTTCCAAAGACCTCGCATGTACAAGCGACTGCCAAATCCTAGAAGCTGATGGCTGGGCTCATTGGATAGATAAAGTAATTACGCTTGAATCCCGTGAAGACTTCGAAAGCGAACGACCTCATCTGACAGGCCTAAGGCTAGGTGCCTCTGGCCTGTAGAAACACAATGAAAGCCTTATACCAGTCCGCCCGTGAAATGACGTGCTTGGTAGAAACTCTGCCATGATCACCCGGAATGTCGGATCGACAAGCAACTTGGTGCGTTGTGGAGCTGGACTAGAGTGGTACTGATGACAGGAAGACCTCATCTACAAATTGGACCTTCTTAGGGGTCATTTTAACCAGTGCCCTTGAGCTATAGTTGTGCTGGAAATACAATGAAGAAGCTGAAAAAGGTAAAAACCTCATTATAAGCTCATCTTCAGATGTCGGCTGCCAGAGCTCTGGGACTCAGACGACTGCGTTTGATAGTTCATTGGATGAGCAGACTAGTCATGAAGAAATTGATTGCATCAGTTATCAGAAAAACCAAAATCCAAGCCTCCATCTAGAAGGGCGCCCTCAAGCTATAGGTGCGCTTTTGCTGGAAAAGGACAAGTTTATGTCATGTGAAACTTTGGAATCTTCAACTTCTGTCGCCACTTGCCGGAGTTACGAGTCTCTAAAAGCTTCGCTGGATAGCTCGTCGGATAACCAAACCAATTATGAAGAGATTAATTGTATTTATGAGCACTTTCAACAAGATCTTGACCTTCAAATAGAAGGGCGCCCCTGGGCAACAGTTGCGCTTTCTTTCTTTTCTCTAAGAAATCCTCATAATTTAATCACTAAAAACTCCGTCTTGACCACTAAAATGACCATGTGCAACATGAAATGTTGTCACGAAACGCTCCTCCATCATGAAATTCTCCGTTCAGAATCTCTGATTCAGGTTTTGATCAATGAAACTACCTTTAACTGACAACCTACTGAAAAAACTCCATGCTTGATATTGCCCAAAAACTATACTTGACATCATTTTAGCAAGATTTAGACTCTTTAAACAAAATGCCTTGATGAAGCAAAAATTTTGGTTTTGGGTACAACAAAGGAGACATTTTTTCAATCTACATGCAGAGAGTGGAACAAAAGAGATTGAACCTACAACAAGTAAGAGAGAATACAAGCCTTTTCCTCATGTGCTATTGTTGCCAAGACTCAAGTTTACCTATTTTATCTTATTTTCATTAATGAACCAATTGAGTTTTCTCTTCTAAAAATTAAACTCATCTTGAAGACAAGTAACCTTCCTTTGAAGATCCACCATGATAAACCTCCCCTAGTTTTACACGAGAGATGAACCAACATTCATTTGGTTATAAAATCCCCCAATTTCATACAAAGCCCTTCTTGGTAAATAGATCTTCAACAACTTGGGTAGCATCCTCCTCTATAATATCAATGAGGATGAAGGAATTCTTCATTTGGGTTTCAATTGTTTCACTAGTTCATTCTTGATTGAAATTGGTTTCTTAGGTTTGGAAAATCCCTCAAAATATCATTCAATTGGTTAGAAAATCCCATAATGTCATCCAAACCATCTCAATAACAAATATTCAACAACTTGGGTAGCATATTACTTGTCTATAATATCAATGAGGATGGAGTAATCCTTTACATGAGTTCCACTTTTTTTCAATAGTGTGTTCCTCATTAAAGTTGGTTTCTTAGGTTTGAAAACATCGCTCGAACCTTCTTTCCCTTATTTGACTCCCCCATCCCAACCACTCGAACTCTTTGAGAATTCAAGGTCTATCTTTCTTTCTAGGCTTAGATAGGTTTTGTTGGATGTTGTGGTTGTGTTGTTGATATGTGGTTGTCATTGATGTCAACACTATTGGCATTAATGCATTAGAGGCTATATATGTTGAGGAGTTGTAGGTTACTAGTATGAAGTGAAGTTCAGTCTATTGGTGAGTTCAGTATGTTGATGATCAGAGTTTGTGGATTAAAGGGATTCTTGTTGAGTATATCTAGTTTATCCGCCTCGAGTTTTAGAGATCCGCTGAAGATTTGATCAAGTTATGAAGATTTGTATTCTGACAATTTTTTTGTTGCCTTAGTTGGTGTTCCTAAATGAAGATGATGTGATTCTAGTAAGTTTAGTTTTTGCGGATGATTCTCTAGTGATTCATGATGTTTGTGGATGTTTCTAGATCGTGCTCTATCTGTGTTGCATGTCCACATTGATCGTTGTGCTCGCGATTAGATATTTTCTCTTGCGTGTTAATGTTTTTCATGTTCTTGGCCAATGTGGTGTGTTGTAAAAGCGTGGATCTTCTAGGAATAATTCTGCCATTTCGTGTTGAGGATTTTATTTTGGTCTCCACCTGGCGTTTTTCGTATCGCATCTGGCTGATCTCGGCATTAATAATCTTTATCGTTTTAAATGATAGTTTATATTCATTTTATTATTTTGTTGAAGCTGACATGTAACGATGTAATTCCCAATTGCAGATATATATAAGCGATTGCTTATTCCATTTGAAGGTGTGTGCGAGGTGTGCGTGTGTATGGTGTGTGCGAACAATGTTCTAAATCATTCAAAGGAAGAGCAGAGTGTGAAGAAGAGTGAAGAAGAGTGAAGAAGTGTTCATGTGCTTAACCAGAACTATAATCAGGCATTAGCATATGTTATTCTCTCAGTTCAAAATCCTGCGGATGTAATCTGAATGTTTTTGTAAGACATTGTGTCTTCCTTTGGGCAGCCTTGTTGTATTTGAGCAGTGAGCTCTAGGCAGTGTGCTTGAATGCACGTGCATTCCCCATTTCATTCTTTATACTTTTAACATGGTATAATCTTGTGGAATAACCTCCACTGTGGTTTTTCCCCTAACAAGATTTCCACGTAAAAATCTTGGTGTTATGTGTGTTTCTGATGTGTTGATGAGTTATGCTTTCATGGTTATTAATCAGATTTGAGAATAAGGTTAATAAGTTTGAAATTATGTGACAACTTATTCACTCCCCCTCTCAGTTGTCTTCCCTTGTGTTGCCAACAGGTTTGTGAGGAATATGGATTTGATCATTTTAGGGAAATGCTCTTTTATATCCCTAGTTAACCCCATGTAATATTTTCATCCTTTATAATTTATTTTCCTTTACCACCCAAGGTTTTAGAGTCTATTGTAGCCA
>VDFB02131771.1:0-10493 GCA_007258455.2 Sequoia sempervirens | reverse complement strand
TAATGGAAGAATTCAACAAATCTTTATTGATTCTCAGCAATTGAAAGATTACAAATGGTGCACTTGCCTACTACTTGGCACAAGGTTGAATACCATAGTTGTATTATTTTTGTTTTAATACATAATACATATGTTGGATAGAAGACAGACAAGCTCTCGAGCATAATTTTTATTTTTGAACAATGTTGTTCTCTATATAGCAAATTGACTACAGTCTACAGACCAGTTATAAAGGAATGTTTCTATTAGTGTTTCTTATGAATATTGGTTGGTTTCATTGTGCACATATGTGTTTGGCTATATTCTTTATATTTGATAGTTTACTCCACATATGCAGTACAATTGTCTATCATCAGTTCGTGAAAGAACAATCAGCTACTCAAAGTTAGAAGCATCTTAATAAGCATCCTTAAGTTGTTCAAAACTTAGCATCTCATTAGACATGAGAATGCTCTTTGTTGACGTAACAAATGTTATACGAAATTTATATTTATCTACCTTATGTTTAATCATTGAAGTGAGTCTTTGGAAATAGTTTAACCATCTTGCATAGCAAGCATTTAACTTATCTCATGTATGCAAATATTTGTTGTTTCCAATGACAGTGTTTGTACAATTGCTTCTAACTCTTGATCATTGGTGTTGCACTTTCTTTTTACTTCATTGATCTCCTCACTATTATATGCTATGGGTTGAGCCTTCTGGCTAATCATTGCTCCAAGAAATACCCCTGATGAATCACTTCATTCTCAAAATTCTCATTGAGGTCGGTTTGGGCCCAAATTGAGCTTCTCCCACATGTATGCTATGCGGTGATCTTAAGTATGTTTCTTAGAATCATATTTGATGCATCAGACTCAGTTCTTTTTAATCCACTTTCTTTTCTCAGCCAAGCATTTAGAGCAATTAGATTCTTGAGCTTCAAACAAGATTTTTGCACCCTTTCACACAAATATATTAATTGCATGGCAAGAATGGTCACTACTTTTTTATCTACTTTCTCCTCTAAATCAAAATGCATTATGCTCTCTGGCAGGAACACGACGCTTGCGTCACTTGTTAGATGAGTGGTAGAGTGTTTTTTAATATCATATAGTATTAATTTTTAAATCTTTGACCATGGAGATGAAGAATTTGATGTTTTATCATAAATTATAGAAATATATTTTTCTTAGTCTTGTGAGGTTCCGTGAAGATTTTTACGACATGAAAATGCAAATTATACATAATCACACCATTTTATGAGATTTTTTTTTCAAAGGGTTTCAATTTTAAACAGGACATGCATTCTGTTAGGTTAATAAGGATATTAAAATTTTATTTACTTTAGAAAGAATTAATAAAATGGAAGTAAAAATTGGATGTTATATTAAAGGGAATATATTATTGTTATAACATTTTCTTTTTTCTTAGATTTATTGTAATTGGACTTAATGTTCAATAGATATTGAGTGGTTTTCAAATTATATCATATCTTTATTTAAAAATAGATAGTTTATTCATAGTTAAAATTTCAATTGAAAATGATGTAAAATATATAATGTTGTAAATAGATTGTTTTGATAAAGGGTAAAAGGTTTTTCTGAGGGGACCCCAAAAACCACAAAGTTTACAATGAAAAGAAAGGGCTAAAAGTCTAACAGAAAAATCGGTTTATAAAAAGGAAAAAGGCCGAGCGAGCAGCAACCACATAAAGACCGAGAAAGGTCCAAACAAAAGGCCCATTGAAGAGCCAACCAAAGACCAACCATAATCAACCCGAGTCTTGGGGCCAGGACTCTGTCTCTCAAATTCTGCATATCATGAATGCCCTTCTTAAAGATTTACAGAATCATTTCTTGAATTGGGAAAAGCCTTCCTCTTCAAATTGGCCCTGGTTCTCTTGGAAATTCCAGCATCCTCCTCTTGATTTCTTTCATTAATTTCCTCCAGATCAACCACTAGAGACCCCTGTTGAGCTTTGTCCAATTTCTCAGTCATGGCGTTGATGATGATGGCGTTGTGTCTGGCCATACAATTGTTTTGCTCGGCAATAATTTTGACAGTATTTTTCATTTTCTCCAACTCAAATTCAACATTTTTGTCCTTACCAGCTTGGTACTGGGTATCAATGCTGACACCGTGATCTCTTCCTTCCAACTCTTTCTTATCAAGCGCCGCAACCTTAACTCCCAACTCTTCCAATTTACTTTGAAGGGCCCAATTTTTTATCTTTAACTCATTGATTTCATGAAAAGCCCATTCTGAAAGTTTGAAATGGTTATCAGCATTATTTCTAGCTAAATCCAAAAAATCCATAGAGGGATCTCTATTAGTGTTGTAACAAGTATTAGCAGGGTCAGGAGTAACATGGGAACCAATTTTAGCATTTCTATCCAACGACGGGACAGCAGAAGGCTCAGAATTGTTAGCACCAGACTCCCCAGATTCAGGAGAATCTTCAGAGTACGAGACAAGGTTTTTTTTCGGAGGATTCTTATCAATACTTCTAGTTTTAAGGGAAGGGCTTCCTGGTTTAGGCACAACACGAACTTTCACAGTAAGGGGAATAATCTTACCAGTTTGGACAATGGGCGGGCACAGGCTCGTTCTAGCCGGACTTAAATTGGGAAAAAACCCCAAGCAACTGGGTTCAGTATCATCATCTTCAGAATCAGCGGAGGCTTCCAAATTAGTAGGGACGGGCATTTTTTGATAATGTTCAACAATTAATCTAATCAGGCCAGTATGCAAAATAGGGAATCTTCTAGGGTTTTTCTTGTGGTCATCCAAGCTTTTTCTCAAAGAACAGAGAAGATAGAAGGGGAAAGAAACCCTGACCTTGTAGCGGAAGTGGTTGAGCAGGGCAAAGTGATAACCATAGACCCTAGTGAAGCGACCATCCACAATTATGTACTCCATGATAACATGAAGAACCTTTCTCCATAGAGCTTTTATGGTGTCGGCTTCAAAGTAGCTATTAGCAATTTTCACCAAATTCAGTCTCTCCTCTTTTTTTGGAAATCTGACTATGGCTTCATCTGAGAAAACCCTATCCCTGAAAAACTTTTTCCCATCAGTAGACATTCCCGTCACTTCAGCTATAAGATCTTCGTTGAGCTCAACTTTCCTACCAAAAAGGGTAAGAACCCCATTATCCCATTTTTTCTCAAAAAGATCCGTAGCCTCCTTATTAGAACCATGGAGTTTCTCCAGAAAAGGAAGTAAACCCCCACTTTTAACTTTTTCCCAAGCCTTAGCATTTCTTGTGTGCATCTCAAAGCTGTCCAGCTCAATTCTTTTCCTATCTCCACCCATCTTGGCAAGCACAGTGGAGCAGACAGAGACGAGAACTTTACTAGAACTGGTCCCACCAAATCTAAGAACCCACAAAGCGTGCCAGGCCACCTTGCAGACTAAGCAACTAAGCTCGGTCCCATACAATCTAATGATTGTGATGTGATAATTCCATCCTATCCTCATTAAAGAAATGACACGCCTCTTGTCCATGTGATTCATCATAACTCAATAAAGCCCGGACATTAACACTTAGATCACTAAAATTTAGCCAAGTTCTCTGTTCATTACTCCTAACCCCTTCATTAGCAAAAAAATCGGCTACGGCATTAGCTTCTCTATAGGCATGTGAAATCTTAATGTTGTCAAACTTAGCTAAAGTCGAGATGGCATCATCAATCCATGACTTTATTTTCCATGAGGGGGGGGAATTTCCAAGAAGACAATCAATAATATTTTTGGAATCTCCTTCAAGCCAAAGGTTTTTAAAATTAAGACTTTGGGCCAAATTTATAATATAAAAAGCACCAGCAGCCTTGGCCAGGTGATTGGTTTGGGAACCTAGAGGAGTAGCTGTCGCACCTAGAAAGTTGCCAAAGGAGTCCCTTATGACTCCACCACAACCCGCTGCCCCTGAATTACCTTTAGCCGCACCATCGAAGTTAGCTTTGACCCATCCATTAGGTGGAAAGGACCAGCGGACACCCTCTCTATCCTTCTTAATTTTTTAGGGGCGCAAGGAAAATCAAGACTTATATTCCATTCCTTGGAAACAATAAGATCATATGGCGAATGAGCCACTTTCTCGGAATTGCTAATCTTCTAGAAGATAGCAATGACATTTTCTTTTAGGAACCTGATTATTTTATCAAAAACAATGTCAACCGAAGCTCTTCTTTATCTCTGTAAATTATGTTGTTGCATTCTTTCTAAAGACCCCAAGCAACATGAGGGAAAGATAAATCCCATAAAAACTGGAGAATATGATTGTGAGTCGGGGCTTTCCATTGAAGGAATAAGTCTTCAATAGATGATGGAAAAACCCATGAAAGTTGCCAATAACTGATTTTTTTCCCAGATTGAGGCAACAAAAGGACAATGAAGGAACAAATGATGCACAGACTCTGCCTCCATCGTACAAAGAAAAAATCTATTAGGTATTTGAAAGCCGCATTTGCAAAGGTTATCAACCGTAAGCACCTTATTTTGGAGAAGGATCTAGAAAAAAATGTTGATTTTAGGGATCAAATGTCTGAGCCAAGCCTTCGACCAAAAGGGAGGAGAACCCTCGGAAGAAGTAACCCTAGCAAAGGCAGACAAAAAAAAATAGTTACCCGAGGGTTCATCAGTCCAGATAAGATGATCATCCCACTGATCAGAGCAAAGCCTAACAGCCAACAAAGAAGACTGAATAGGAGCAAGAACCTGACAGATACTACACAGATCTACCCATTTTCCATTCACTCTATAGTCTTTCACAAAAGAACCAAAACGAGCTTTGCAATTCTCTGCCCATCCACTAAAGGAATTAATTTTTATAAGGGGCTCCTTAAACAACCATCTATCCTCCTAGAATTTAGTTTGGTTTCCACTTCTAACTTGCCACCCTGTTCCAGAGTCAACAATTTTTTTCCCAGTGATCAGATTATTCCAGTAGGTTGAACCTCTGGGAAGAAGATGGGATTCCTTCAACATTATAAGAGACCTATTGCACTCTAGATATTTACTAGCTAGGATATCAGTCCATTCACCTGAAGATGAAAAAATTCTCCAGATTTGTTTTGCTAGAAGAATCTTGTTAACTGATCTGATTCTTCTAAGACCTAATCCTCTGGCCTTTTTCAGTTTGCACACAAGTTCCCATCCTATTAAAGGTAGTCTTTTCTTTTCTTCAACCCCCGACCAAAGAAATCTTTTTTGAATCTTTTCTATAGCATCCGCAAACTTAGCAGGAATCTTAAAGAGGCTCAGAGCATAGATCGACAAGTTCTGAAGAGACGCTTTGAGGAGTTGAAGTTTACCCACTTGACTTAGTAGAGCTCCTTTCCAACCAACAAGCTTCTTGCTAAACCTCTCGACCAAAGAAATCCAAAAGGATTCAGAGGGTTTAAGGCTTAAGGGTAAGCCAAGATAGGTGGCAGGCAAAGATTCCACCCTACAACCAAGGATTCTGGCAATTTTAGTCTGCCTATGAGCCGGGGTGTTGAAGAAGAAAAGAGAACTTTTTTATTATTAATCAGCTGTCCAGATGCTCTCCCATATTTATTGAGCAGAGATTTCAAAGTTTTTCCTTCTGAAACTAAGGATTTACCCAAAAGCATTGTATCATCAACAAATTGTTCATGAGAACAAACTAGGTTACTTGAGGAAGGATTGAGACCAAGAAGGGATCTATTGTCAATCAACCTTTTCAAATTTCTTCCAAGACTTTCAGCCATGATAGTGAATAAAATAGGAGAAATAGGATCACCCTGTCTTAGACCTCTGGAACTTTGGAAGAAAGTCATAGGGGATCCATTCACCAAAATAGAAATAGAAGCAGTAGACACCAGTTGTTCCACCATTTGAAGAACCCTATTGCAAAATCTGAAAGCCTTTAAAATTTTAAATAAGAAAATCCAGTCAACTCTGTCATAGGCTTTTGAGATATCAAGCTTTAACAAAAATCCTTCAGTCTTAGATTCAACCAAGGAATGGATATTCTCATGCACAAAAACAATAGAGTCAAGGATTTTTCTTCTAGGGACAAATCCATTCTGTTGAGGTGAAATCAAAGTAGGCAAGAGAATTAAGAATCTTGAAGTCAGAACCTTCGAAATGATTTTATAGATTAAGTTGCAGAGGCTTATAGGTTTGAAGGTCTCAAAGTTCATCGCCCCAGGCTTCTTAGGGATTAGAACCAGAAAAGTGGCATTCAATTCTTTTAGGAGACTTCTGGATCCAAAAAATTCTTTAACAGCATTCACTACATCGTCTCCAACAATCTCCCAGAACCATTGGAAGAAAAACAAAGGGAACCCATCCAGACCCAGAGCTTTACTCCCATCAAAAGAGAAAATAGCCTTCTTGACTTCCTCATTGGTAGGAATAGCAGACAGTATAGAGTTATTTTCCTGATTGATAACTTTAGGTATAGCCTCAATTAAATGATCCTGATAATTTTGGTTATTTTCATCGTTTTCAGAAAGAAATTTTTTAAAGAATAAAACAGCATGCTTTCTAATGTCCTCCTCCTCCTCATACCTCGTACCATTCACATCAATCTGAGATATTCTGTTGACAGCTCTATGTTTTGAGGTCGATAGATGAAAGTACCTAGTGTTTTTGTCACCTGCAGATAACCATAAAGCTCTAGATCTTTGTCTCCAAAACTCCTCTTCCTTTCTGATAATGTCATGCAACTTACTGAGTAGCTCATTTTCTCTTTCCTTTGTATCATTCACATATCCCTCCTTCTGGATTTTATATTGAATCTCCCCCAGATCCATCTGAAGATCAGATTTGATCCTGAAGATGTTCCCAAAGGACTCTTTTTTCCATTTTTTCAAGTTACATTTAACTTCCCTTAATTTTTTAGCTATTCTAAACATAGTTGTGCCAGAGATACTTATGTTCCACCATTTCCTAATTTCCTCTTTGAAAGTAGGAAGAGAAATCCACATTTTTTCAACTCTGAAAGGGATATGTTTCTTCTTTTTTATAGGATCCACAACAAAACTAATAGGGAAGTGATCAGATCCAATCCTAGAGAGAGATTTAAGAGAACAGTAATAAACAAAAAACCAATGATTAGAAACTAAAGATCTATCTAGTCTGACCTGTATAAGATCCATCCCCTTTCTGTGATTCGACCAGGTAAAGGAAGCTCCATGTAAATCCAGATCAATCAGCCCCTAGTTGTCAATGAAACTCTGAAGATCCTCTTTGCTCTCCTCATTGATCTGGGAACCTCCAATTTTTTCTTCATTCATTAAGGGCGTATTAAAGTCACCCATAACAACCCAAGACTCTCTATCAAGAATCCTCCTAAAGGCAGCTAGCTCCATCCAGAAGGATTTTCTAAGACCTTTTCCATTGGGGGCATAGATGTTCAATTGGATCCACTTGAAATTATCCCTAATATGTGTGAATCTAGTAGCAATATGGTTCGTACCTTCCAAAATTGGATCCCCTTTGATTATGTGACAATTCCAGAAAGTAGAAATACCTCCTAATGCACCATTCGAGTTGTTTCCATGAGTACTACAATGCTGAAACAGTTTCAACTTTTCATATTTTTCCTTAGACAATTTCGTCTCCTGAATAAGAAGTATATCAGGCTTGTGATCTCTGAAAAAATTGAGTAGAACATCCTGCTTGTGGGGACTATTAAGTCCCCTGATATTCCAATACATAATCTTCATTAATTACCAGGGGAGTTGAGGCACTCTGGGATGGTTTTTTGAGATCCATCTGCAATATCCTGAAAACTGTTATGCTCTCTTGTCCATTTAAAATATTTTTTCCCTCGAGAGTTCTTTGTTGCTCCACAGTCTGCCTTTGCTTTTGATCTGGTAGAAATACCACTTGGAGTCTTCCATTGTTTGTTTTTCTTTTTCTTTTTCTTTGATAAGATCTCTTCTTTATCAGTCTCTTCTTGACTATCCATCTCTTTACTAGATTCCCATTCCTTATCAGTAAGGAGCCTTTGTTCCCAGGGTAAAGTCTCCATGATACCATTCGAATGAAAAGTTGAAAAGTTGCTAGAGAGTTCAGTAGAATGGTCTGGATTATCGAGGGAATCCTTAACAAATTCCAAGGATTTAGGATACGTAAAGTGATCTACACCCGAAGGAAAAAGACCTTCAGGGGAAGGGTGTGGGAGAGGGATGTTCAGCTCCAAAGATAGCCCCTGAATGGGAATATCCTCCAAACCCGGGATCCCATCATTTTTCTCAGCTGGGGTCAACTCTTGGGAAAAGTGGTAAGCTTCATGATTCGGTTTTTCTTCCCCAGCCATCCGATCTTCACTGGATTCTTTTTCCTTAATAGGTAAGGTATTCACAAGATCCTTTTGCTAGGGTTCCAGCGGATCCTCACCATTATTTTCCATAACCACTTCAGCCTCATTAGAAGTTCTTTGACCATTAGACTCTTTATTTTCAAGGCAGTCTCCTCCTGATTTCTTTTTCCAAACAGATTTCAAAGAACCTGCTAGTTTCTTTTTCTCTTTGGTGGCATTTAAAGGGCATTTCTTAGCCCAGTGCCCAGATTTTCTACATTTGAAACAAACAAACAGTATGGTTTCAAACTCTATGTCCTGTGACCAGGATCCCAATTTTGACTGAATCTCAATTGATGAGGGAAGGTCAGTATTCTGAGAGACCCCAACACATATTCTTGCAAAAACCAACCTCTTTCTAGCAGTTGTCATAGAATCAATAGAAAGGAGCTCTCCAAAGGAAATCGCAATACCATAAAAGACATCCTCATTCCAATATTCCAGGGGAAGGCCTGGAAATCTAACCCATATTGGGACATTCTCAAAAATAGAGTCTGAAAGGTCCAGATTAGAGGACCACTTCTTTAGAGCCAGGAACGATTTCCCTATAACCCAAGGACCCCCACTTCTAACAGCCAAGATATCCTCTCTGCAAGTGAACTCAAACGCAAAGAAACCCTTTGGAAGAGCAGCAATGGATACTTTTCTGTTAGTTCTCCATTTATTTTTTAACAAACTCCCTGACCACTTCAATATTTGGTCTAGGGCCCATAAATTTCCCAACCAGGGTTCTTTCCATTAAAGCAATATTATGATCAATTAATAGATCTGGCACAGAAATTGCAAACTTACCTTTATCCAGGAAAGAGATATTTTGCACCGGAGGGAAAGATGACTTTCCATTTGGTTTTACCCCAAATAGAGAAGTCCAGGGTTTGTGATTACCTCCAATGCCACCAAAGGGTCCCCACCGCATCTTTGGATTTTTTCATTTTTTGACTGTAGGGGAACCTACTGTGAATAACTACTGTAATATCCTTTCCACTGTTCCACCAAGATTTTGTTTCTAGAGTCCACATCATCTTGATTATACTCACCTTGCTTCTACTCAATACCAACACTTGATCTAAGTAATTCGGAGACTTCTCGATCTAGCTCGCCCATTTCCATCATCACTTGATTTCAAAATCCTTCTTTTCCCACTGTGCCCGCACTGTGCTCCATCGAATCCTTCATTTTCCTAGTGGTGATGATTTGTATATTATGGATGAAAATTTTATTGTAGATTGGTGATAACTAGGGTATGACCCTTTTGATTTTATGGGTTTGTTTGATGCAGTTTTTGTTGTTTTCAGGGGACTAACTTAGGGTCTTGGGGGCTCATCAAAGATAATGTTTTCCTAAGTTGTACGCAAAGAGGCTTTTAGTTCACTTGGTTTGATAAGAACATGTTTTTGACTATTTGTATTTTATGATTGTTTTTGGGTATTTTGAATTTTTGACTAAGTTAAATATAAGCATGATAGATACCTAAGGGGATTGACCTAGGGCTTCAAGGGTTGATAAGCCTTTCCTACATTATACATGTAGAGACCATGTAGTTTGACTAGTATTGACTCAAAGCAGAACATGTTTTTGGGATTATGATGTTTTACGGTCCTTTGTTTTGATTCTTTTTGTTTTTCTAGATATTTTTTATTTTGATAGTTTTCAACCATGATGGGACATACAAGGATCCAATCCACTACCTATTTTTGGGAAGTTTCCCCTAGTTCAAGACAAGATTACCTTCATTAGGGGAGACGAATGTTGATGGGCAACAAGGTTAAACACTTAATAAGTTATCGATCCATGGTTGGTGTACACATGTTATTATGGCACAAATGGGTGGATGCTCTAGATAGTGCTAATAGATAATGATGAAAGTCTTATTCAATTATAGCACATGTTTTCCAAGTTTTCACTATGGTACATTTTCTAGAAGTGCCACAAAGTGGTTTTCACTTAAAGAATGTTTTATTTCTCTTTATTACTTTTCTTGATTTTTGAATTTTTTACTTTTCTTATCTTTTTCACTGGGATACTCTGATGTGTTTGGGTATATAAATTTTAAGGTGGTTGTTGTTTAGTGGTTCGGCTAAAGGTTCCCCTTCTGGAGTAGCCAACTGATAAGCCCCAAATCCATAGCTTGTTGTGATGATGAATGGACCTCACTTCAAGTTGGGTTCAAACTTAC
>VDFB02131770.1:0-42537 GCA_007258455.2 Sequoia sempervirens | reverse complement strand
GATGTGTGAAAAGGTCACAACAGTTCTAATTAGACCACTTCTAATGTTTTGGGGTGGTTATAGTGGGTTAAGGGTCAATTGTGTCAAAATTACAAAAATTGCAAAAACTGTTGAAGAGTTGTCAATGGAAAATGTAAAAGTTGTAAAGAGGGAAACCCAATGGTCATTTGGGTTTGAAAAGCAGTTGTAACTATTGAATGTGGTTAGAGAACCTTTAAAAAAGGCTTGTGAACTCAAAGGGAGAGGTTGGCATGTAATTTTGAGAAGAGAAGTAATTGAAACACCCCCTGTTTGTACGGTTACATACCAAATTTTTTTTATCTTTCATGGAGTGAATCTTGTGGGAAGTAGGCCTAACACCATTTTAGAATTGGTTTGGATTGATTTAAATAGTTTTTGTACAATTTAGAGACAAATTATAGAGGACCAGTCTGTATACCCTATTTTAAGAGTTTTGAGTGTATGAAAATGACATTTTAAGCCATTCCACCCACTGTTTTGTTCTGTAACTTGGTGGAATAACTCAATAGGGAATTATTTAGGTGTGTACATTGTTCTTTGGATTAGGGAAGATGTTTGAAGGCTTTTTGTGTTGTTTTCCTAAAGGTTTATGTGCAAATTTTGCTTGAAAATGGAGGTTTTGAACTAGGGTTTGGTGAAATATTGATGATAGAGGCTGGTGAATGAACTTACAAGCATATGAAGACATAATTAAGGGTGTTTGAAGTGGTTATTGGGATAGAGAAGTTCTAGGGTATAGTTTTTCGATAAACCCCCATGTAAATTACCTAATATGAGGGTTTCTTGTTTAGGTGTCTTGGAAAGTGTGTCACTGCAAATAAATGGTGAAATTGGAGGTTTTGTTGACTGGTTGTTGCTGCCCCATTGATTTTGGGCTTGAGGAGGAGTTTCCAATAGGGACCCTTTGTAAAAGTGACCTAATTTTTGGTCTAGGATAGCGTAGGTGTTTTGTTTTGATAAAGCTTTTCCAAAGAAACCTAATGGTGTTTTGATGTCAAGAAACCTCTGTTGAAAACCTACAAGGAAGAATAGGTGAGTTTGTGGAAGATAGGAAAGGAAAGGTTGTAAAATCTGAAAGAGGGTTTGAATTGGTTTAATTTGAGGTTGGAAACAAGTTACTTCCCTGTTTGACATCAGATTTCTACAAAATTGCTTCATGTAAGTGTTGATCAATGTTAAGAAGGGTTTGAGGAGAGTATTTGGTGTGTGGAAAATTTCTTAGGAGCAAATACTTGTGTCAAACCCAGGGTATAAGTTGTTGCCACCTTTGGAAACTAGAGAATCTTGTGCTTATTTTCCCTTTTTTTGAAACTTGCATTAAACCAACTATGTCTTGAGTCACTTGAAATTATATAAGCACATGATGAAGGTGAATTTTTTATGGTACAAAAAAATTAATGGAAACTTGCACATTAACATTGATGAAAGCTCTTAGGTTTTCCAAATTAGTTGAAAATAAAAGTTTTCCCACAACCATCAATAATAATGAATTTAATGTTCAATTTTGTGTAACAACGAGGATTAATAAAATCATCAAATGAATGGTCTAAAATTTGTGAAATCAAAACAAAAATACTCAATATAAACATCTACCTAAAATGAAATAGAGTGAATTCCACTAGCCATGTTGGAAGTGGACTACTATAAGCAATGCAAATAGAATTCATATGTAAATTTGTCTTTTAAGTAAATTTGTGTTAAGTAAATGTCATGTTTTTCATTTTTTTGTTCTTCAAACTCATAAAAATTAAACTTTTTTATGCAACTCCCATTTAATTCAATGTTGAATTTTATGTGCAATTGTTATGATTCATAAAATCATTAAAGGAATTTAGTTTATATTGTCAAAAACAAACAAATATACTAAATATAAACATTTCAATATTACCAAAATGAATATATCACTTGAGATAATGTAAAATGATGTAGAAAATTTAAAATGTCTTCTTCTATGTTGTATAGCATGCAAATTGGAGGTAAAAAGGTGATGGATCAAGCATAGATTGGTACAACATGGAGTCAACTGCATAAAAAAAGGCATTTTTGAATTGGATAAAGCGCTGAACCAGAAAAATACAGAAGCATGTGGGCATGAATCACGGGTTCAACCCTTATTTTACCATTTCAAGGTAAAATGCATTTGGCACTTGCCAAATATGGAGAGCACCAAATGTGTTGTTTCGAAATCTTCACCTTCCATAGAGACAAAGGGAGTGAGACTTGAGATAGAGAGAGAAATCATAGGAGTGAAAGAGATTAGTCTAGGTAGTGTGGTAGCGACTGAGACCTGAGAGCGATAGAGGCTTGAGAGGGATAGAGTTATCTAGATACAATGGGGGGAAATACCTGACAACCGGAGAGGGGTAAGGAGGGATGAGACCTGAGAGATACAAAAATACCAAAGGGGGAGAGAGAGAGAGAGGGAGTGTGGGAGAGGGGGTTGGATTGAAATATATTTGTCTAGGTAGGACAGAAGGTAAGTGAGACCTGACAAAGGAGTGTGAGAGAGGGCATTGGAGTGACACATATTAGTCTAGGTAGCATGGGAGAGAGTGAGACCTAAGAGAGAGAGAGAGACTTGAGAGGGAGAGATTTACTTAGTTATGGTGGGGGGAAGACCTGACAGAGGGAGTGGGAGATAGAGGGAGTGGAGACCTAAACTATCAAACCTAAACCCTTAAACCTTCTACTCTCTACCCTCAAAACAATACCCTCTAGCTTTAAACCCAATACCCTCTACCATCAACCCTTAAACCATTTTAAACCCAACTAAACTCTCTACCCTAATCCCTCAACCCTCTAACCTCAACCCTTAAACCATTTTAAACCCAACTAAACTCTCTACCCTAATCCCTCAACCATCAACCCTTAATCCCTCCATCTTTAAACCCTTAAACACTAAACCCCTAAACCCTCTACCCTCAAACCTCCCCCCCCTCTCTCTCTCTCAACCCTACACCTTCTACCCTTAAACTGTAAACTATAATCCCTAAACCCTTAACCCTTAATCCGTAAACCCCAAACCCTAGAACCTCTACCCTCTACCCTCAACCCTTAAACCCTAAACCCTAAACCCTCAAACCTTTACCCTTAAACCCTTAAACCCTAAAACCTAAACCTCTAAACCCTCTACCCTTAAACTATAAACCATGAACCCTAAACCCTTAATCCCTAAACCCTAAACCCTAAAACATCTACCCTCTACCCTCTACCCTCAACCCTTAAACCTTAAAACCCTCAACCCTCAACCCTCTACCCTTAACCAAGTTAAACCCTAAACCCTTAAACCCTCAACCCTTAAACCATAAACCCTAAACCCTCTACCCTCTACCCTCAACCCTTAAACCCTAAAATTCTCAACCCTACACCCTCAACCCTCTACTCTTAAGCTGTAATCTGTAATCCCTAAACCCTAAACCCTCTACCCTTAACCCTTAATCCCTAAACCCTAACGCTTAAAACTCTACCCTCAACCCTCAACCCTAAACCCTCAACCATCTAACAATTCTTAAACCCCAAACCCTAAACCCTAAACCCCTAAACCCTTAATTCTATACCCCACCCTTAAACCCTCTAAACCCTAAACCCTAAAACTCCTTCAACCCTACATGCTCTGTACCCTAAATTCTGGAAAGTGTAATTCCCTAAAACCCCAAACCATGTACCCTAAACCTTAATCCCTAAACCATAAACCCATAAACCTCTACCCTCTACCCTCAACCCTTAAACTCTAAACCCTCTACCCTCTACCCTTAAACCCTAAACCCTCTACCCTTAAATCATAAAATGTAAACCCTAAACCCTTAAACCCTTGAACCCTAAACCCCTAAACCCTCTACCCTCTACCCTTAACCCTCTACCCTCAAACCCCCCCCTCTCTCTCAACCCTACACCCTTTAACCTTAAACTGTAAAATGTAATCCCTAAACCCAAACCCTCCACCCTTAACCCTTAATCCCTAAACCCTAAACCCTAAAACCTCTACCCTCTACCCTCAACCCTCAACCCTCTATCGTTAACCAAGTTAAAACATAAACCCTTAAACCCTAAACCCTAAACCCTCTACCCTCAACCCTTAACCCTTAAACCCTAAAACCCTCAACCCTCTAACCTTAAACTATAAACTATAATCCCTAAACCCTATACCTTTAACCCTTAATCCCTAAACCCTAAACCCTAAAACCTCTACCCTTCTAATTAACCCTCAACCCCTAACAATTCTTAAACCCTTAGAACCCTAAAACCCTCTACCCTTAAACCATAAACCCTGAACCCTAACCCCTTAAACCTTTAAACCCTAAACCCTAAACCCTCTATCCTCTACCCTCAACCCTCGACCCTTAAACCCTAAAACCCTCAACCCTTGACCCTTAACCCCACACCCTCTACCCTTAAACCATAAACTATAATCCCTAAACCCTAAACCTCTACCCCTAACCCTTAATCCCTAAACTCCTAAACCCTAAACCCTAAACCCTAAAACCTCTACTCCTACCCTCAATCCCTCAACCTGAACTTAAACTCAACCCTCTATCCTCTACCCTCTTACCCTAAAACCCTTAAACCTCTAACCCCTAAACCCCTAAATCCTCTAATTCTTACCCTACTCCTTAAACCCTAAAACCCTAAACTCCTAAACTCCTGAACTTAACTCAAACCCTAAACTCTAAAACCCTAAACTCCTTAAAACTCTTTAAACCCTAAACCCTAAACTCCTTAACTCCTTAAACCTCAACCTCAACCTTAAACTCCCTTTTAAACTCCCTCAACCCTCAACCCTCAACCCTACATCCTCTACCCTTAAATCGTAAACTATAATCCCTAAACCCTAAATCCTCTACCCTTAACCCTTAATCCCTAAACCCTAAACCCTAAAACCTCTACCCTCTACCCTCTACCCTCAACCCTCAAGCCTTAAACCATAAACCCTCTACCCTTAAACCCTTAAACCCTAAACCATAAACACCTAAACCATCTACCCTATACATTTAACCATCTACCCTCTACCCTTAAATCATAAACCTTGAACCCTAAACCCTTAAACCCTTAAACCCTAAACCCTCTACCCTCTACCCTTAACCTTCTACCCTCAAACCCCACCCCTCTCTCTCTCTCAACCCTACACCCTCTACCCTTAAACTATAAACCATAATCCCTAGAGATAGAGAGAGAGGGGGGAGAGACATAGAGACATAGAGACATAGAGAGAGAGAGATAAAGAGAGAGAGGGGGGTAGGAGGGAGAGACTTGAGAGAGAGAGAGAGGGAGAGGGAGAGGGAGAGAGGGTGGGAGGGAGACACCTGAGAGAGGAGAGGGAGACAAAGTGGGAGAGAGGGGATGGGACAAAGTGGGAGATAGAGGGATGGGAGAGATACAAGTAGTAAGAGAGAGAGACTTGAGAGAGGGAGAGGGGGTGAGAGGGATAGGGAGTAGGAGGGATAGATGGATGGGAGAGAGATGGAGGGAGTGAGAGAGAGATAGAGAGAGAGAGGGGGGGTGGGGGGAGATACCTGAGAGAGAGGGAGAGAGAGAGAAAGTGGAAGGGGTGGGAGAGAGATACCTAAGAGAGAGGGAGAGAGATAGAGGGAGTGAGAGAGGGAGGGAGTGGAAGAGAAATAGAGGTAGTGATTTTGAGACAGAGGGGGTAGGAGGGGGAGACTTGATAAAGAGAGAGAGGGAGAGAGAGAGAAAGTGGAAGGGGTGGGAGAGAGATACCTAAGAGAGAGGGAGAGAGATAGAGGGAGTGAGAGAGGGAGGGAGTGGAAGAGAAATAGAGGTAGTGATTTTGAGGGAGAGGGGGTAGGATGAAGATACTTGAGAGAGAGAGATGGGGGTAGAGGGGGTGGGAAGGAGAGACCTGAGAGAGGGAGAGAGACAGAGTGGGAGAGAGAGAGGGAGTGAGAGAGAGGGAGAGGGAGTTGGAGAGAGAGAGGGAGAGAGAGGGAGTGGGAGGGAGAAACCTAAGAGAGAGGGAGAGGGAGAGACTTGAGAGAGAGAGGGACGAAGAGGGGGTGGGAGGGAGAAACCTAAGAGAGAGGGTGGGAGGGAGACACCTAAGAGAGAAGGAGAGGAGAAAAAGTGGGAGAGAGGGAGTGGGAGATAGAGGGATCAAAGAGATACAAGGAGTGAGAGAGAGATACTTGAGAGAGGAAGAGGGGGAGAGGGGGTGGGAGGTAGAGGGGGTACTCGAGATAGAGGGATGAGAAAGAGATGGAGGGAGTGAGAGAGAGATAGAGAGAGAGGGGTGGGGGAGATACCTAAGAGAGAGGGATAGAAAGAGAGTGGGATGGGGTGGGAGGGAGATACCTAAGAGAGAGGGAGAGAGATAGAGGGAGTGAGAGAGAGAGATAGGGTGTGGGAGAGAGATAATGGAGTGAGTGAGAGAGACAAAGATAGACCTAACAAAGGGAGAGAGAGGGTAGGGAGGGAGAGAATTGAGAGAGAGAGGGAGGAAGAGGGGGTGGGAGGGAAAGACTTGAGAGAGAGGGAGAGGGAGAGAGAGTGGGAGAGAGATAGAGGGTGTGATAAAGAGAGGGACTTGAGAGAGAGAGGGAGAGAGGTGGTGGGAGGGAGATACTTAAGAGAGAGGGAGAGGGAGATGGAGAGAGATAGAGGGAGTGAGAGAGGGAGGGAGTGGAAGAGAGATAGAGGGAGTGACTATGAGAGGGAGATGGGGTGGGAGGGGGAGACTTGACAAAGAGAGAGAGAAGGAGAGGGGGTAGGATATAGATACTTGAGAGAGAGAGGGAGAGGGGGTGAGAGGGAGAGACCCTAGAGGGAGAGACAAAGTGGGAGAGAGAGATGAGAGGGAGTGTGTGTGTGAGAGAGAGAGAGGGTAGGAGGAGACTATTGAAAGAGGGGAAAAAAAGGGGGTGGTGGGAGGAGGGACCTCGAAGGAGAGAGAGAGTGAGAGAGATAGAGGAGGAGAGATAGGGAGGAGAGAGAGAGGGAGAGAGAGAGAGGGGGATGGAGATACCCAAGAGAGAGTGAGAGAGAGAGAGGGAGAGAGATAGAGTGAGTGACATAGAGGTAATGGGAGAGAGATAGAGGGAGTGAGTGAGAGACCTAAGAGAGGGAGATGAAGTGAGAGACAAAAAGACCAAAGGGGAAGAGGGAGAGGGAGAGTGAGATAGGGGGTTGAAGTGAGATAGATTTATTTAGGTACCTAGGTGGGAGGGAAAGAGACCTGAGAGAGGGAATTGGACTAAGAGAGAGTAGTCTAGGTCATGTGGGAGGGAGTGAGACTTGAGAGAGAGACTTCAGAGGGATAAAGAGTTATCCAATTAGGGTAACGAGTTAGAGAGTGTATGAAAGGTAAAACTTCAACTATCGATCTATGATCATAAACTGTGCACTCTAAGCATTATCAAAGTTGTCGACCAAAGAGAGGGGAAATTCAGGTTTTGTTCAAAGTGGGACATTTGGCGACCACCAAATTTGGGGCTCGCCAAATGATCTACTTTGGACTTGTTAATTGATAGGATTTTCCAAATTTCCTCATATTTTCGTCTATGCTCCCCGTCTCATTTGCATGTCTTTCAATGCAAGTTTATTAAAAAACCATGATAGCGTTAACCTCTCTCTTAGCTATATAAATATATAATTCTTTTTTCATTTTGATTTAGTTAAGGTTTTGATCCATGGCTTCTATTGTAAATGCCTCTGTTTTTTGTCCAAAACCAACATGTGCTAGTTTTAGGATAGATTTTTATTCGTTCATCGAAACATGAAACAAGTTACATCTTTTGAAACTAGACTCCATTCTACACATGATGAGAAAAATTCAATTTTTTTATTAGTTTTCAAAAAATTTAGGGGGGAGCACACTCAAATTTCAACTTTTCAGGATGTGTCCACTTTAAAAATTCATAAAATACTATATATTCATTAAAAAATTATTTGAAAGAATGAGGATAAACTATATGGTGTTAGCTAATTTCTCACCGTTGGGATTTTTGAAATTCTAAAAAAAAAGTTAATCAAAAAGGGGGGAGCCCTCAAGCGCTATGCTATTTTTTTGATAAAAACAAGACCTGTTTCCCCCCCTTTTTGAGACCCTTAATATTTGTTAATTTCAAAAAAAATAGCAGCTTAGAAACTAGACTCAGAGCACTTCAAATTTTCTTCTTGCCGCATCTTGAAATTTTGAGCGTAACTATCTTCATTTTCTCGTGCAAATCATATTTTGCTGATTTCAGAAAAAAGTGGCATCTTAAGAGCCAAAATTGTGTCACAGATCCATGCAGTTACCCTTAGGAAAAATATTATAGTTGTTTGATACCAAAAACCTATCAATTTTAACGTGTGTGATTTTTTCCATGTCGCCTATTAGACCAGGTGAATGAAGACCCACATAGGTCAATTTCTAACTAGTCATGCGTAGAAAGGAAATCCATGAGGTCCATCACACTATCCAAGAAGTCAACAAAACCCCCAAGATTCTTTGAGGGTTAGAGAGGAGTATTGAAATCTCTTCCCAACATCCAACAATCCCCCATGTGGCTTGGAATTATAGAAACATTTAAAAAGGGTTTAAAACCAATTCAAAGTCAGATTTGTATAATTATTTTGGATTGAGACATTAAACTAACATCAAGTTAAAAATGCAATGCATTTATTGTGTTCCACCAAATTTCTTCTATTTTAAGTTTCCAAATCTCTAAACTCATCTCATTAAAATTGTCAAATTCCATTTTGTAAAAGCACTCACCATTTTTTAAACTTGAAAAATGATTCAATGATCTACAAAGTATTCACGCTAAAACCTAAACTGATACAAGGTCAAAATTATCCTTTCAAAAAATCAATTGAGCTAAAATTAACTTTGATACCAAATGTAGGAAATCTAAATAGAAGAATACTTACAATTTTTTTAAAAAAAGTCAACATTAAGTAGAAAAAATATAAATAAAAATATCATCTTAGGAAACTCTTTCAGTAAGAAAAACTAGCAAGTAGTAGCAACTCTTTATGTATTCACAATAACAAAACTAGAATACAATAAGAGAAATTCCCTATCATATACTTTAGGAGACTTCATATCACTTCTTGGACCTATTTTGACAACATTTACATGTCCTTAACAACCTTCTTTGTATCCCATACCAAGCACTCTATTTGTAGATAGGGACCAATAGGAATATGAAAACATATTAAGAAAATTTAGTATAACATTTCCAAAGATGAATGACCATTTTTAACTCTATTCCCAAGAGTAATTACACTTCAAGGCAAAACTCATATCACCATTAATATAATTTTTATATTCAAAATAATTTTTCATGTGAGCTCCACCATGCATTCAATATTTTTCCAATATTGCATATAACTACCTAGGAAAATATTATTTTTCCCAGTTTGTGGTGTACTACTTAGGTGGACAAAAAAATATTAAATGCTTTGTGCAAGGCACACACAACACCTTTCCCAATATTCTTACTTGGTTTATGCATTGCATAAGAGGCCAACGATAGTCAATTGAAACCAATTGCTTCAAGGTGGCATCCCCACAATAATCTTACACCATTTTTTGAACTTTCTCATATAAGCTTGCACACTTCAATTAAGTTCCTATGTCAAATTATGACAATACATGTCATTATTTCTCCTTCATGCTAATGCATCACTCTATCTTGCACACATGAGAACCAATTTCTTGGATCACCATATCAAGTGGAAAGAAGACTTTACCTAAATATTCATTATATCTCACAAGAGGAAGGAGTCGAGAAGCATAGAAAGAGGATATTATTTGAATGTTGAAGCAATATTTTTGAGGATGGAGAATATCATTGGAAGTTTATCTCAATCATTGGCGATGATGAAAGGAAATATGGAAGTCCCCTTGGAGACATTGGATGCTAACAAGCCTCATTCCAATGAGGGAGATTCTTCAAAGAGTGCAAGAGTATTCTAAATAAACATCTATTTAAGATAGGGGGAATGAGATATTATCGTTCAAACATGATTTGGATGTGCAAAAGCTTGACAATTAGATCACACAACTTGAGGTATATTTCAATAATCATACTCACTTAAGATCAAAAGATTTGATTTTCTATACTACAATTGGAAAAGCATGCTTTGTATTGGTTTGAGAGTCTTGTATTTTGTGCCTATGGAAATAATTTCATAAGTTCTTGGAAATATTTGAAATAATTGATAAGGAATTAATTCTATGCAATATGCAATAACAAAGAAAATACTGTGGAATCATAATTTAAGCAAATATAAGCGTACAAAAATACATTGGTGAATTTCATAGAGGTGTTATACAAATGGCTAAATATGTATTAAATGAAGAAATACTAATGAAACATATAGGGGGTCTTAATAATCATCTTCATAGACTCATATTGTTTTCTAGACTGGTTGACATAGATGATGCATACTCACATGCTCATTATCTTGAAATAGATGGTCATTCTTCCTCTTCCAAGTCTAATGTAAGTTAAATCCAATAAGAAGGATAAAAAGATTGACTCCCCTAACATCAAGAAGAAACTTCCTCATTGTGATAATTGTGGTAAGGTGTTCATGTAAAGTACATGTTGGGAATTATATCCTAAAAGAACCCTATAAACAAGGTAAGAAGGGTTGGAAAATATATATGCCCTTGATAAATTAAGACAATGTATTGATTTAAAAGGGTAGAGAGACTGATCATGATTATGAGAATTCTAAGTTATCCTACACTATTAAATTTTTTGGTTTGATAGGTAAAAGTGTTTTATTTATTTTTAAGATGTGTATAAATGGTGTTAAGGTTGACACTTTCTTTCATGATCAACTAACTTTAGATAACTTGGTTTGAAAAAATTTCAGCACCCTAAGCATTATAGGTTGGGTTGATTTAAAGAAGGTGCACAAATACTAGTTGATAAGCAATATGAATTTTAACTACTTTAGATAAACTTGGTTTGAAATTTTTTTAGCACCCTAACCATTATAGGTTGGGTTGGATTAAAGAAGGTGCACAAATACTAGTTGAGAAGCAATATAAATTTTAATTTTTTAAATTGGTTTTTATCTATTAATGAGAGAGTGGTATGTGTTGCTCCTATGGATATTTGTGAAGTTGTCTTTGTAAATCCCTATTTGTATGATCAAAAGGTAATATTATATGAGAGAGAGAGAGAGAAAGGGAACACATATTGTGTTGTCAAGAATTACAAAGCTTCGCGTTAAATTTTTTTCATACAAAGAGACAATATCTTGAGGTTTTAAATCTGTATGGGAAGATGAGTACTAACACTTGTATCTTTCCTTTGGAAAAAACTAATGTTAGAAATCTTATTTTGTGTTCAAGAAAATTTTCATTGTATCATTTGGGAACTTGGAGACAAAATTGTACTAAAATATTGTTTTCTTTTGTAATAGGGTGCAAAATGAGATGGCACATGTTTTATCAATCAAGGGTTTCTCCACCCTCATCTATTGAGCCACTAAACTTTTGCAGACCAAAAACTACCTATTTAGGGAGGTGGAATCAATAAAGGATATAGTTTTGTACTCATTATCATGTTTTGGGATAGAGAATTTTTTATGTATGCTAAATTTTGTTTAAGGTGATATGGAACATCCATGTGTAGGCTTCAATGTGCATGAAGAGCTTTAGAAATGGAGCATTTTTCCCATTTTGGTGAAATTCCTAATCTCCACAAGTAATGTAAGCCCAAACATCATGACCAACATGTAATTGTCTCTTTGTGCAAAGCAATGAATTCTTTATATACAATTCTTGCATCAAGTAACATTCTACATCCTAGAGGAAGCGATGGGAGCGATGTCGGGTGGTACTGTTGAAGGTAAGGATTTTTCAAATTTGGTCAAGGTGGGAACCTCTGCTCCAGGGGATGGCATTAATGGAGGAGGCCAGGCTAACGTTGGGATGATGGATGACAATGGTTCTTTGGATGGGACTCCTAGTGGGTCCTTGTGCCTGGGTACTTCTCTTGTATCCTCTATCATTCTAGGATAGGGTGGTACTTCTCCTGACATTGTGGGGTCTAAGGATGTGGCTCCTGAGGCAGTTGTCATTGAAGCTATCATTTTTGATGTTGCTAGGGCTGATCTGTCTTCGGTGGAGGGTAAAATGTGGTCTACTTTATTTGGTGCTAGGCTTAAGGAGAAAAGTTCTTCCCCTGCAGTCAAATTTTTTGCAAACCCATATGAGGGAGAGTATTCAGTTTTGGTGCCAAACTACATTATTGATAAAGGTATTGTCTCCATGGAGCAAGCATTGGTGGGTAACTTTTTGGACCCATGCCGTAATATTGAATTGGTTAGGATGCTTGCAAAAAATCATTGGTTCCTGAAGGGGCAGGTGGAGATTGCAGCTCTAGCTAAGGGGTTCTCCTTTTCCTTCACCTACAATGAGGACTTGCTAAAAGTTCTAGTGGGAGGGTCCTGGCTTGTTGGTAAATCAACTCTAGTGTTGAAGAAATTGGAGGTTGACTTCTCCCCTAGCTCTTGTTCTTTTGACTCTACACTTGTGTGGGTCCGTTTTCCTGGGATTCTTCTTGAGTTTTGGGATGAGCAGGTTTTCAAGGGTATTGTGTCTACCTTTGGGTGGTTAATCTTGATTGATAATTTGATTCTGGACCAAACAACATACCTTCTGTCGATGGTGAAGATTAACTCGAAGTTGGGAGTGTAGGAGCAGCAGGTGGAGTTCAAATCTATACCTTTTACTTGCTTCCACTGTAAGAAAGTGGGGCACTAGGAAAAGAAGTGTCCGTTGAAGCCTGTGGTTCCTCTGAAAAAGAACCCAGTGCCTCTCAAGGAATTGAAAGTCTAGAAGGAGGTTGGTTAGTGTCCTAATGTTGATCCTAATAAGATCTCTATAGAACGTGTTGTGGAAGAGCCTATTAACAGTGTGGAGTTTGAGGAAATTTCTCTTGGAGTCGTTGCATCTTCTGATGCAAAGGAAGTCCCTATGGTGGATTCTGGGGTCTCGGTTGTTGCTAAAAGGAAGTTGGATTTAGTGGAGGTAGGTGGTGTTGACTCGTTGGCTTTGGTGGTTGTTGAGCCTGAAAAGGTGACCCCTTTGAAGATGGTTTCAGAAGACCCTTTTTCTTCTAAGGTGGACATGTCAGTTTTGTCTTTAGTTGTGTTGGAGGAGAAGGGGAGGATTCCTTTGTTGAACCCTTGGTGGATTCGGTTGCTAATAAGTTGGTGCTCACCTCTTCTATCATGGATTGCTCTGATTATGCTTCTTAGGAGGAGGAGCCATGGACTAATATTCTTTTGGCCTCTAAGTCTCAATCTACGAAAAAAAAAAATCCCTTTGGGGTAGGGAATGGCTACTCAAAATCACTTGAAGATTGATTGTGGTTCAGAGCCTAGGGATAGAGGAAGACCTTCTTTGTAGAAAGTTAGGAAGAGGTTTAGCAAGTGTGAAATTGTTGATGGTTCACAGATTACTCTGCTAGAGATGGGCCTGAATGGTCCTTCGCAGAACCCTTCATGAGGATTCTTTTGTGAAATATTAGAGGATTGAATAATCCTCATAAGTAGGATCTTCTTACTAATATGGTAAGAGATCATAGGTCGGATATTATTTTGGTTCAGGAGACTAAGATGAGTGCTGAGAAGGTGTTTAAGATTAAGAACATTTTCTTTAAAGAATGTGGTTGTCAAGCTATTGACTCTGATGGTGCGTCTGGTGGGGTGGCAACTTTTTGGAACCCTAAGGTGACAGCTGGGTCGACTCTGTTTGGTTTTGAAAATCATGTTGCTTCTTTTTTGTGTTTTAGGGAAAAGTTTTCTTGGGTTTTGTCTAATATTTATGCTACCAATGCAAAGAGTTCTCATAAGCGTTTTTGGGGTCAATTAAATTATTTTAAGGCTTAGTTCCTTTTTTCTAATTGGATTGTGATGGGGGAATTTAATACCTTGTTGAATGATGCTAAAAAAAGTGGGGGATCCTAGATTGTGGATGATAGCCAACTTGATTTAATGAATTTTATTAATGATAATCTGTTGTTGGACCTAGATTTGGGGGGAGCTTCCTATACTTGGTCTAATAGGTGGTCTGGAGATGCTCTGATACAGGTTAAGTTGGACCAAGCTCTTATTTCCCTGGATTGGCTGCATATTTATGTGTGTTCTTTGTTTGCTTTGACCAGGGTTGGTTCGGATCACCTCCCTATTTCTTTGAATGCTAATCCTTTTGGCCATAAAAGGGCCTTTCCCTTTAGATTTGAGAAGATGTGGATTGACCATCCCTATTTGCATCTTAAGATTGCTCAATGGTGGAATATTAGAGTTGATGGTTCGGCCATGTATAGAGTTGCTAAGAAATTGGCTTCGATGAAGCATAATTTGATCCACTGGAATAAGGACTCTTTTGGTAATATTTTCAAGGAAAAATTGAATGTGAAGTCTAAGTTGGATAATGTGCAACAAAATATGTAGGCTTCAAGGGCTGGTGTTGTTTTACTCCAGGAGGAGAGTGTTCTTTTATCAAGATTCCATAATATTGTGGCTAGAGAGGAGTTTTGGAATCAGAGATCAAGAGCTATTTGGCTTCGTAATGGTGATAAAAATACTCGGTTCTTTCATCTCACTACCATGAAACATATATCTTCGAATATAATCTCTAAAGTGGTGGTGGATAATTCGTCTATTGAGGAAGATGATGATATCAGATCTGCTGCTCGCTCCTTCTTTGAGAACCTTTTGTCTGAGGAAGGTATGTTGGACCCCAATTTTCAGCAAGGTTTTCTTAATGTTATTCCTAGTTTGGTGTCAGAGGAGGAGAATGCTTCTTTGACTGCTATTCCATTGGATGAGGAAATCAAAAAAGCCGCATTCTTGTTTGAGGGAAATAAATCTCCAGGTCCAAATGGTTTCCCTTTGTTATTTTTCCATAGTTTTTGGGATTATCTCTAAGGATGTTATCAATGCCACAAAAGAATTCTTTGGTAGTAGAAATCTTTTGAAGGAATTGAATTCTACTTTTATTGTGCTTATCCCTAAGAAGCCTGGTGCAGAGAGGTTTGGTGATTTTAGACCCATTAGCTTGTGTAATTCTATTTATAAGATCTTCTCTAAAGTGCTTGCCTTGATACTAGAAAAGGTGTTATCGAATATTATCTCCTCAGTAGAATGGGTTTGTGCCTGGCAAGCAAATCCTGGATTCTATTATCATTGTTCATGAGAATATTCACTCTTTGAAAGTCAACAAGAACCCTGGTCTTATTTTGAAATTGGACTTGGTCAAAGCCTATGATCGAGTGAATTGGAGGTTCCTTTGAAGTATCCCCAAGGCATTTGGTTTCTCGAACCAGGTGTTGCAATTGGTGTGGCAGTTAATATCCTCTGCTTCTTTTGCAGTGCTTATTAATGGTTCTCCTTCGGCCTTTTTCAAAAACTCTCATGGTTTGCATCAAGGGGATCCTATCTCTCCCTTTTTGTTCATTATTATGGTGGAATCTTTGGGAAGGTATCTTCTTTAGGTTGTGGCTAATGGGGCTTTTAGAGGCCTTTACCCCTCCCCGTGTTAGCTTTGCTGCTTTCACCAAAAAATTGTTGATGACACCATTATTCTTGTTGAGGCTTTTGTGGTTGCAGGTAAGTCTATTTGCCTTATTCTTCAGAACTATGAGGCTGCTTCAGGATAGGAGGTTAGTTTTCCTAAAAGCACTATCTATTTTCTTAATACCCCAGAGCTTCGTCAATTGAGAATTGCTAGTATTCTTGAATGTGGTATTAGGGAGCTCCTTTCCTCTTATCTAGGGCTTCCTTTATGCTCTAATGGTGTTCCTAATTCTTTTTGGAATAGTATCATTGACAAGTTTAACTTGAAACTTGCTGGGTGGAAGGGTGCTTTACTTAGTCAAGCTGGTAAAATTTAGCTCATCAATTCTTTTCTATAGAACTTTCCAGTTTATGCTTTAAGTTTATTCTAAATCCCAAGAAGATTTTGGGAGAAAATTGAGGGTATTTAGAAAAGGTTCTTATGGTCTGGTGTGTAGGAGAAAAAAAGGTTACATTTGCTTTCCTGGGAGGAGGTTTGTACATTGAAATCTCAAGGTGGTTTAGGACAGTGTAGACTGAAAGATTTGAATTCGACTTTGATGGCTAAATAGTTATGGAACCTTCTTGTGTCTGATAAAGAATGGGTGGCTATTTTTGCGTCTTAAGTATTTGAGGGGCGTGGATAAGTTTCATGATTTGTTCAAGGAGAATTTTGTTCCTTTGCAGGGGTCGATCCTGTGGAACTGTATGTTCTGGGTTCGCTCAACTGTTGCTACTGGTTTGAGGTGGACTTTGGGAAATGGTAGAAAGATCCTCTTTTGGGATGACTGGTGGATTGGGCACGGGTCTCTAAAGGATGTATCCTGGGCAACTCCTTTTAAGGATTTTTGTGTCATAGAATGGGGTGTTTTTGTTTCTGATTATATTAGGCAAGGCAGATGGACTGGTCTTGATATGGTAAATAGGGATTTGAAGCCGCTTTATGAGGTTTTGTCCTTGATTCATATCCCTTCGGAAGCTAGGGAGGAATTTGTTATTTGGTGGTTCAATTCCAATGGGAAGTTCTCAGTGTCCTCTACTTTTTCTTTTCAAATTCGACTGGTGGGGCCTCTTCCTTTCTGGGGTCGTGTTTGGAATGGGAAGTTGCTTCCTAAGATTGATATTTTCTTTTGGCTTCTGTGTCAAGATAAGATTCTTACCTTGAACAATCTAGTAAAAGGAGGTATGGCTTTGTTGAATAGATGCTTTTTATGTAAGGAGAATTCCAAGGATTGTCTCCACTTGCTAATTGGTTGTAGTTATACTTGGGGTGTTTGGTTCCATATTTTTAATTTGTGGGAGATTGCATGGGTGTTTCCTACGTCCTTTGCAGAGTTATGTTCTCAATGGGTGTCTCCTTCTCTTAATCCGACCCTTTCTATGTTGTGGTCTCTTATTCTTCCACATGTTGCTTGGGGTGTCTGGAAGGAACATAACAATAGGGTGTTCTGTCAACACGAACTGTCACCTTCTAGGTTGGTTTATAAAATTTGTGATGCTATCAAGGAAAACTTCTTTTCTAATTTTTTGAGGATTCCTTCCTTTAATTTGAAAGTGTTGGTGTCTCCTTATGATATGCTTGCAGGTAAAAGATGGAACCTTTCTTGTGATCTTTCTAATCCGGTGAACAAGTTGAAAGAACCCAAGGATGGGATTCAGTGGAAGGCTCCAACAATTGGTTGGTTTAAAGTGAATTTTGATGGAGCTTCTAAGGGAAATCTGGGGCCTGTTGGTTGTGGGGGAGTGTTACATGATGAGAATGGTAGGTTTGTCTCGATGATGGGGCTCCCTTAGGGAAACTAGACAAACCATTATGTGGAGGCAGTTGCTGCCTATCATGGCCTCATCCTAGCTAAAATTCAAGGAGATTCTAAACTTTGGTTGGAGGGGGACTCTCTTAATGTTATAAATTTCCTCTTGAAAAAATGTCCTCCCTCATGGTCTATTGTTCATTTTATTAATGATTCTATTGCTATTTTAAATTATTTTGAGGAAATTAAAGTTTCTCATGTTTTCCATGAAGCTAATAGGTTGGCTGATGGTGTTGCCAATGTGGGAGTGGTGGAAAGAGCTGATTGGAGTTCGTATGAATCTCTCCCTCTTAATCTCAAATGTATATCTAATGATGACCAGATGGCTTGTTACTAAGATTGATCTTTTTGGGAAAAGGTTCTTCATCATGATTCATAGTCGAGACTTGCACGATGAACCTTTGGCTTGTTTGATTCATTATTTTTTCCTTGGTTTCTATAGTATGAAGGCCAGGTAGCATTGGCAAGGATGTACCTTGATTGATAAGCCCACACATATTGTGGGTGTTTTTTGTGTTGTTTTGTTGAGAGTCTGGTGTTTCTCGCATTTTCTCAACTCTCAGGTGTCGTTGAGTTTTGCAACCTTGCATGTAGCTATGGGTGGTGACCGCTATAGAATCGAACCCAGTTCTTGTGAGGAATTTTAGAAAAATTGTGTTGTTTGGGATCATTTGAAGCTGGGCGAGGTTTCTCAATTCATGCAGAGAATTCAAGGTCTGGACCCTAATGCCACTGAATTTTTTGTGAAAGGTTGGTCTGGGAGGTCGCTGCGTCACAAGGGTGTGGAATTTAAATTTGATGAGGAGTTTATAGTAGAGGCTACTAGTCTGGCGGTCTCAAGGAGGAAATTTTATAGGGATAGGGGAGTTGCTAAGAAGGCCTTTGTGAATTTTTTCAAATACAATGAGAGGAAGAAGATCCAAGAAATTGGTAGTAGTGGCTATGCCGTAGGTCTTTGAAGCTATTGTAGAGGGACCTTGTGTTGGCCACAATGCACTACATCACTCTTGAAGGTAGATTCTTGGTTGTTTATAGCTACCATTTCATGATTTTGAATCATTTTAGGCACAAGGTGCTGGTCTCTTTCCCTTACTACCTGTTAATGTCTATGGAAAAGAGTATTGAAGACCATAGAAAAAACCCTAAGAAGGTGGTTTTACATGAGGGTCTTATGAATCTCTTGTTTTCCCACATTAAGCATAAGTTAATTGCAGTTTCTCCTAAAACCCCTAGTAAGTAGGTTGTTAAAAACTCTGGCTATGAAATTGGGGACTTTGACGTGGAATGGGTTGGAAGTTCAGAGGATGAAGAATCAAAGTTTGAGGATATGTTTGTGGATGATGTTGGCTTTGAGGATGAGAAGGATGGATAGGAGGAATGGAGTAAGGGCTACGAAATGGATGTGGAGTTACGTGAAACCATGGCAATGCCTGTGAGAAAGACTCTGAAAGGGAAGTCCAAAGGCTCCAAGAAAGGAAATCACTCGGCTAAGATGAAGATGGAGGTGGTGCCCGGTTCTTCTAAGAAACCCTCGTTGCCTCGTGGTGAAGGTGGTGTGAAGGATAGCCCTCTTGGGAAAGGCGGTGAAATTTGTTCTCATAATGTTGTTGTTGAGAACGTCTCTGTTGGGGACCCTTTGCTTGGGAAGGAGGATTTTTCTTCTGCAATAGGTCTCAAGGCTCCTATTGTTGAGGGTTTGGGTTTGAACACTCCTGGTGCTGATGTCAATGCGGGTTCTGTTGAGTTTTTGAATGGAACTGGGCCAATGGAGATGTAGGGGATGGAGACGGTTTCTCCGGTTTAAAGGGCAGTTAAAATGGAACGGTTGAAAGTGTTAGTGGATTTAGCTAACTTGCCTGAGAAGGAGTAGATTAAAGTGGATGTGGTTGAGGTCGAGGGCTCCCTTGTCGAAGAGGATGAGGGGCATTAATTGGACTAGTCTGATGCTCCTAGTAACATTGAGCCGAATGTTCAACCTCTCATTAATTGGGATGATGTGAATATGAATATGTTTTGCAAGATGGTTGAGGATGGAGCGCAAAATTTGCTGTCTCTGGTGAAATGGTTGTTTTATGAGGTTAAGGAGCTTAATATTCAGATGAAAAATTAGTAGGAGATATGTGTTGTTATGATCTGTGGGAATCAGAAGGAATGGGATATTAAAGGAAAAGTCAAAACCATGAATGTCATGCTAGACAAGCTAGTTATTGATGCAGATCATCTAGGGGTGTCTCATGAAGAGAGAATCTCCTCTCTGGAAATGCTGGTGAATAAAAATCTGGAGGATCGTATTGCCAGTCTTGAGGAGAAAGTTGGGAAAATGTCGGATGACTTAAAAACTGTGGTGAACATCAACACTAATTCTCTAAAGACTACAACTAGGGGACTCTATTTTAAACGAGAAATCCCTTAATTGGACGGGTAAACCTCTTGAGTTGAGTGAGTTAGAGAAAGTGATTGAGGAGATCAACTACTCGAACTAAGTGGAAAAGGATGAGGAGTATGCTCTAGTGATGGAGAAAGATGTGAAGGTTGGGTCGTGTATTAGTACCAAAAGCAAGACTAAAAAAAGAGTTGTTCCTGTGGATGAGATTAAAGAGGATATGGAAATGCAGGAGGTCATCAAGGAGAATATGGCCTCGGTTAAGGTCTTGAATAATCTACTATAGTTGACGCTTTCCTTTTTGTTGGATCAACAAGGTTGTTGATGTTTTTGCTATTTGTTTTGTTGATGGGTTCCTTTTGTTTTATCTTATGTCAACATTTTGATGTTTTGGGCTACTGGTTGCTTTTGATTAGGTTCTTTTGCAACTTTTCGTTTTTGTAAAGGGTTTCGAGGTCCCTTCAAAGCCTGTTTTTCCTTATCAAAAACATTCTACATCTTAGAATTTCTTACTTCTTATTTGATAGTCATTTCGACTTTGAGATGGCTTGGGGATACATTTATAATATGTTAAGAGGTTCTTAATAGGTTAAGTGGGAAAGACAACTTGGGAGGAAAATATAATACTCTACCAAGTATTTCAATCCTTCATATGACCATCCACAAAAGAACTTTATAAGAGGGGAAATAAAATGGAAATCAAAATGTGAATGGTTCAAATAAGAACTAGTTTGTGCACTAGCTTAGGTGTAAAACCGGAGGTGGACGATACCTAAAGAAGAGTTGGAAATACAAGATGTTATTGTACTTTGGAACTAGTGGGGACAAAATGGCATTACATCATGGAATGTCTGGCTTATAGAGATATTTAGGCCAATTACATCTAGATTTTAAATGTGGGCTCTTTGAGTAACCTATTTGAAGAAGAAAGGATAATGAAAGTTGTAGATTACTTGATTAAGATACACAACAAAGATCCAAGTTACAAAAGGAAAGGGAGATCAAGTAGGCATGGTGTTGGTCTTTTGTTTGTTTTGGACTGTTGTGCTTATCCATGTTGGCTATTTGTGGGTCCCATTGGCTATTTGGCCTCGTGGATGTTATTAAAAACATTTATTCATTCATTCTTATTCGGAGTTGTTATTGTGAGATTTTCTCCTATAGTTTTATTATGTTTCATGATTGTTGTAAAAGCAAAGAGGCTTGAGAGCTAAATAGATGTATCTTAAGTGGTGTTGGGGGATTTGTCAACTTGTTCTAGCTTTTGTAGAAGGCCCAAGAGGTTGTGAATAAATCTGATAACCTATCTTGAGCAGTAAAAGAGTTTTACTCACATTTTTTCTACAATTTTTGCCCTTGTGGGGTTTCTCCAAGTATATTGGTCTCATTTGTATATGTTTGTATTCTATTATTATCTCTTGTTTCTAATTATTTGCTCAAGTTTTTTGTCATTTTCTTTGACAATCAAAGACTAATAAATCTATGGTTGACAAGTTAGTTTAATCTTGAGCACTAAAAGAGTTTTATTCACATTTTTTCTACAATTTTTGCCCATGTGGGGTTTCTCCAAGTATATTGGTCTTATTTCTATATGTTTGTATTCTATTATTATCTCTTGTTTCTAATTATTTGCTCAAGTTTTTTGTCATTTTCTTTGACAATCAAAGACTAATAAATCTATGGTTGACAAGTTAGTTTAGAAATAACCTTCTAATTTTCAATAATTTTTTCTTAGAATCAAAACTAATAAATCCATTGTTGACAAACTAGTTGTTTGAGAGGTTGAATTACTCACCCTTGGACTTGATTGCTCTAGAAAACTTGGTAAGTACTGACCATGAACTCAACTTCACATAGCAAATGCATTTAAAAATGACAAAAACCATACATTATAGCTTCAATTTGTTTGATCTCAATTTTGCAAGTATATTTTTTATTTGAGCTCTATAAATACATTTTCCCTTGACTTTGCAATTACATTATTCACCACCAATAACAACTTAATTACTAAGAGCAAACTAAGTATTTCATAAACTGGATTTTTTTTAAAAACCTTTGTATTTATAAATTGTTAATGGAAACATCTAATATCATAAAAAGCCTTTTGTCAATACTATATGCAACATAACATGCATTATTTTATTTTTATTTGCCAAATCATCAAATTTAAGTCAAAATTGAGCCTGCCAACAAGTTACAGGTTTTGATGTTATAATGCAAACACTGAAAATATTAAAACATTATACAAATAAAAATTATAAATAAACTGTAAAGAAAAATTTAAGCAAGCACTCACCACTTCCAAAATGATTTATGAGAATCATGATAGAGAGAAAAAATATTGGACTAAGTTTCCATAAACTTCTGTGTGACTTGTGTATGCAAGACACCTCATTAATATTCAGAAAAGAGTTTGTGACAGAAAATACAAAAGGGGCAGAAACAGAAACGTTTCATATGAAATATCTCATCTAATATGATATTCAGATCAGCAATATTCTGAAAGAGGAGAGATTAAAAAGCTTGGGAATATTTTCATCCAAATTGACAGAGAAAGAACAGGACTTTCTAAGGAAACGACTCCGCTAGATAAGTTCTACTAAAATACATTATAAAAAGGAGGAGCTGGTCAAAAAGATGTTGAACCATAACCAATAGAATATCATGAATTCATTCGCACTTTAAAGATGTAATGTAATATACATACATAAATCAGTCCTCTACACTGATAAATCTTCTGAATTTTACTTGCTCCTTTTTCCACCTTTCTTATTTCTCCTCGGCTTATTCTTTATCTTTTTCTTGTTTTTAGATTGGGCAGTTTGAATGCACTCAGTGTCAACCTGGGTGTTATCTTCAAATACAGATTTAAATCTGTTCAACTTGTCCCTACATTCCTGTAATCTGGTAGAGGTGTGGCCAATAGCATCGTTCTCTAGCCATTCAATGTCACACCCTTCATGCTTCTCATGCCTGCAAATCAAATAATACGGGCACTCCTTTAGACTAGATAATTGAGAAACCAAAGTATGCTTCTATAAACAAAGCATCTTCTGCTTCTCCTATTTAGTGCTGTAATTAAAAAGAAAATTATAATCTGGTGCAGGAAGAGCGTATGTACAAGATCACTAACTGACCTTGGATGAAGGAGTTCAGACAAATGCAACAATTCTTCACGGATGTCGTGCATTTCCTCTAAGGCATCATTTTCTTCATCAGGACAACCTTCGCGTTGATTCACCTTTGATATTGTGGTCTCAATCAGGTCCAAGAATTCGTCAACCTCAGCCTGCATCGATTGCTTCAAACTATCAGAGATTGTTATACAAAATAGTTGAGCTTTTTCCCTCTTTGGGGATAACTAGCCAAAAGGAGAAAAAAAATGTAATATAACATATCACGTTAATTTTCATAATTCACATGCACAGCCCTGTGATTTTTATACCTTGAGAGGGCAAGCTTTTGAAATAAAAGTCTCTGCATAAAAAGTATTTTTGTTGCCTTGGAAAACCCTGGAAGCTTCCTGGATGTATTTGTCCTTAATAGATAGTGTCTCTTCGAGATGGCTCCCAGCACAAGACGGTAGAGACTGACCATCAACTTGAAACTTGCAAGAGTTTTTGTTATCTTCAAGTAATGAATACTCGATTGTCTTATCTCTAGAGCCGGAATCAACTCCTAAAAATTCAGCCTTTTTCTGTTCATCAATGCTACCGGAGTCCAATATGGATTTGCAGACAGCATTCCCCTTCTCTTGTTTATCTTTGTGAGACTCAGCATTGTCAGAAAAACTCTCATCGTCTTTGAAAGTTTCAGAAACATGCTTAGTAGGAGTTTCAAAACTATTACTATTTGATGACTGTGTGTTCTTCTTGCCATGTATTAGAAGCTCTTTAATCTTCATATCTCCGTCCCTTTCATCTAAAGCAATTGTATCACCTTTATCCTGAAAGATAGACTGAAATAGTATTTCCTTGCATTTAATGTTCTCAGGTCCAAGAACAATGAAATCAGCAGTACTACTATCAAGTTCAGGACTTTTAACGGAATCAACTGTTACCAATGGGTTATCAATATCTCTCATTAATCGAGAGAAGTGAATGAAAAATGCTTCTCTGCTCGGATTGTAATTTTGTAAAAATTGATGCAGCTTTCCTTCAAATTGAGGAGGCAGATTCTTTCTGATATGTCCATCTCGGAAGATAGTTGACAGCATAGCCATAGCATTCTGATATAAATCGATGCTGTTTACACCCATCAAGCAAAGCATAGTGATCAAACGTGTTGCCATCTCTGGAAAATACTTTCTGCTGTCAATCTTGAAAGTTTTCATCCATGTAAATGTTTCAGTTTTTGAAGTTACTAATAGCTGCCAAATTATATCATATATGGGATGGTAAAACTTTTCAAGCCTTCCCTGGCACCTAGGTAAAGATTGTGATTGAAAAAACAAAGCACAGGAGGAGTTCCCATGTTCTCCAGTCATAAATTCTACAAAGTAAAACCTTGGCAAAAACAAGCCTCCTGACAGATATTCATATGAAGATGAAAAAAAGAACAGCTTTTCCAATAGAGAGAGAAAAATGTGTGGAGAAATATAGTCACTTTGGTTCTGCCAATTCTTAAAAGTAGTGTATAAAGCTATTTCAAAGCTTTCTATCAGATCCAGCCTTTTATCTTGCAAATTGTTTCCTGTAAATGTTTCCATATGCAGCCAGAGCAGTTCATTATTCCAGCAATCATTGTGGTGGAGACTCTTAAGAATTTTCTTACCATACTCTGTCACCAGATCCTTAGGCAAAAAATGAAGCAATACTTGCAATCTTCCAATCTGACCAAGAGTTATCCCATTATGCATTTTTCTTATTATACTGACAGTTATATCGTTGAGAATCAAACTGCTTGTTGGATTATCACGCAAAGAGACAAGTTTCTTCACATTTTCGTTCTGTGTCTTTAATGGGAAAAAAATCTCAAAGAAGCGTTTTTCAAGGTCTTCAAGGTTTTCAAGGTTTGTTCTTACCCGTCCAAACCCAGCCAACAGCTTATTCTCCAAATCTTTTGAAACTTGATAAATTTGAAGTATCAGATTGCCTTCAACCGTAAGGTTACAATGCTGTTTTGTGCATGAACGATAGATCTCTTGAAGCTTTTTGAGAACCTGAACTCCGACAGAAAACAGTTCCATCAAAAGGAACTCTTTTGCATGCATAGAAAAGTTCTGGAAACTAATCTCTGCACAGTTTCCTCGTCTCTGCAACAGTTCAACCTTCCTACCCTTGAGCCAGAAGGCTTCACTATTAAACACAGTGCACAGTCTATTATTTCTGTTCACTCTGGTGCCAAAATATTCACAAGCAAATTCAACGTAGATTTTATCTTCTTCTCTTTCTTGGTTCTTTTCTAGTTTTGAAAGTGAATCCACAGAGGATAACAATTTCTTCTTCAATGAATTCCAAATAAACATCATTGTTGTTGAAGAGACTTTATTCTCCAGCAACATTTTGGAATTATCATCCGTCTTGAGAAAACTCCTTTCATGGTCATGCTGAAATGTTTCGACATAAGAACAAAGGTGCACATCAAGAACTTTACGAAGAGAAATAACTTCAAAGTTGACATTTCTCATCTGCTGCGTGAGGATCATATGTTTTGCTAGCTCAGAGAGACTCCGAGACTCGCTTGAAAACACTGATGCTTCACAATCAAGGGAATCAAGGACCTGAGGTACATGGTGCAGGTTTTGATTAGCTATTTGTTTTATTTTCTCTAAGAGTTTATTCTTTTCAGGAAACTGCTGTAGCGGCCATCCTCTATTTCCCATTCCCCACAAAGAATTTAACTGCACATGTAGTTGAATTGATTTAATTGCTTGTTCATATTTTCTTGCTTTTTCTAGCATGACAGCCTCGAGTAACAAATCTCCTTTCATCTCTGCTACTTCTGCAGCCTGTATGAAGTTCCCATTTGCCTCTTCAATTCCCAGAAGTTCATCAAAGTAACCTTTCCTTGAAAGAAAATATCTAATTAAGTCCATTGTAGGAAAGACTCTCACAAATTTCATCATAGACTTGGAATCTTTTTTCTGATGAAAATGAGTTGCACACATTTTAAGATATTCAGCTTCAATTTTTACACCTTCACAAGTCTCGCATTTTCCACAGTTTGATTTGCAGTTTTCCTTTTTCAAGACTTGAATAAATTCCAAACCAGTCTCAAATAATTTTCCCTTTATGCAGGCATTTAGACATTTGGAAACACAATTAGCTCTGGCATACGCACTTGCCGCATCATGCCAGGATTTTGCCTCTACAAAGCAATCTCCTGCATCTTGGAGCCGTGTTCCATCACATTTTTCCACATATATTCTGCCTGTTTCACCAACCAACATATAACAAATGATATTAGCACATGGAATGGTAATATCAATATTTATTCTCAAATAATGATATCAACAAGATAGATTTATAAGAGAATTTGATAATGCGTGTACGCAGGGAGAGCAAATGACTTTTGAATCTGCCTGTAAATATCTCGATTCTATACATGAACAAGGATAATTCTGTGTCCACACCCAAGTAGGAGTTAACCCACATCATACACTGAAAGAGGTTATTTCCTGGTTAAACAATACCAATAGCCATAACTACTACTCATGGCATTTTGTCCTCTTTGCCAGACAAAAATACAAATAAAAACATTCCTACACTTGTCTCGCGATTGATTTATAAATTTTATGAATTACAAGAAGTTGAAGATTAAATCATAAACAACGCGAATGTTTTTTGCAAATTAGCATCAATTTCTTTGTTAGATAACAAAAATTGGCATTTCTTTATTGAAGTATTCTATATCTTATGTGATTATATTTCAAAATTCACTTGATAATTATTGATGACCTTTTATCATGAGGCTTTGTACTCAATTCCCGAGTTAACTCATAATATCTTGTTTGTACAAATGAGATAAATTGAATTTTTTTCTCAATAATGTAGGCTTTATACCTCAAATTTTAGAGAATTGTAACCATCATAGTTTTGTATACATTGTTTTCCTTTAGATTTTTAAGTGTTTGTGTTGTGTAAGAAAATTTCAGCCTTGTGTACTTGCACTACTCAATCTTTACTTTTAAGATGAACAAAATAAGTGTAGTTGTAAGATCTTTTTCATCTAGAGTTGAATTGTGTGTCAATCTTTTTCCCTAAGTGAATCTAAAAAGACATGCCTCTAATTTTATTCAACATGGACATGAACTATCCCCTCAAAAAAATTACAATTTGTAAATAGCAAGCACATATTGTTCAACTTAGGTTAGTTTTTGCTTATTGTTGGGAAAACTGTCTCTAACCTTGTATTCCCAATGTTTGTATTTATCAATTATTTGTATTTTTCTATTATTCTTGCCCTACCATGAAGAGTTAAGTGTCTCACTTTGAGGTGGCACTGTTTGCCACATGTTGACCATATTGAAATGTGTTTAAGAGGTTGTAAGACCATCTAAATGTTATTAATACATTATAATGTGAGAGTTAGTTATGAAGAATTTTATGCTGCACAAGAGCATGAATGAGTGAATGAAGGTTTTTAATAATGTCCATGAGGCCAAATAACCTATGGGACCATCGGATAGCCAATCACACTACTAAACACAAGCCCAAACAAGTAGGCCACCCACACAATGCCTACTTGATCTCCCTTTCCTTTTGGATCTTGGATCTTCTATTTTAGATCTTTATCAAATAATCTACAATTTTTGTTATCCTTGCTTCTTCAAACAAGTTACTCAAAGAGCCAACATTTAAAATCTCAATGTGATTGGCCCGAATATTCATGTAAGTTGAACACTCCATGATGTAGTGTCATTCCATCTCCACTAGCTCCAAAGTACAAAAACAACATATTCTATCTACCCACTCTACTTTAGGTACCACCTAACTTCTAGTTTCACACCTAAGCTAGTGTGAACTAGTCCTTAGCTAAGCCATTAACATTTTCGTTTTACATTTTATTTCTACTCCTATATGATTCTTTTGTGTGTGGTCATATGAAGGATTGAAGTGCTCGATATAGTATTTTATTTTCCTCCCAAGTTGCCTTGTCCACATGTTAACATCGACTTTTCCTTGCATGAACTTTTTGATTGCCCCATTCGCATTTGGGCACTCTTTTATGCTGATACTCCACTTATTCATCCACTTGTCATTTTGATTCATCCATGTGCTCTTCCTTCTATCTAATTTCCCTTTATGCTGTCATTTTGGGCCAGTGGGGCAGCTCCATGGTCTGTAGCCCTTTTAAATAACTTAGTAGTCAAATCATAGCCAATATCTCCGTATGAAAGGTGCTAATTTCAACAAAGCCAATCTCGTAGGGAACTGATGATTTCATTTTGAAACTACTTGTGATTAGATGCTTTTGTAACTTCTCTATCTATCTCCACTTTATCACTAACATGTTGCCACCCTAAACTTCATACCCATACAGCACAACCAGCACCACTAACAACCCAAAAAGAGTTTTCTTAGTTTTCCAATCCCACTATTTAGCCCTTTTCAATCTATTTTGCAATGAGTATAAATCTTTCCATCCTCCATGCATCCTTTTGTAATATCCCCCTTAGTTTTTTCCCGAACTTTCACATGAATCTTCAGCCATTAACATTAACTTAAAGAAAGATAAGCAAATTGGAATGTAATTCACTTTCTAATCACCTAGATCTTGAAGTGGGCAAGGTGAGAGCATACGGTGTAAGGGGATCCGATAATAACAATCTGAAAATACTTTAAGTACAAATGATATTGGCGGCAGGCCGGCCAATATAGAAGATGTAAATGCTTAGGCGGAAAACCAGCTTCTTCCACTTTTTAGCGGGCTACAAGGAAAGTAAATGGAAGTGTAAAATGTTTAGGCAGCAAGCCAGCCTCTTCCACTTTTCAATGGGTAACAAAAACAGAAAGCAACTAGGCGGCAAGCCAATCTCTTCCACTTTTCAGTGGGAATGAAAACACAAGAACTAAAATGAAGGAGCTAATCAGTACTACTGAAAGATAACATAGAAATATGAAGGCGCTAGTGTTAGACAATCATCTCCATGATAAGTACATAGATAAAGATCAAGGAAATAAGATGAAAGACTGAAAATACTAGGTCTGATATAAAATAGCAGCGTTCTAATTTTCTTAGCAGCAAACCTGGAAATCACCAGAATGCTCGTAACTCCCTCAAAACTCCTCCAAATGAACTCAAATTGAAGGCGAATGATGCCTAGAGGCTAGACATCCAAGTTCAAGCAGAAAAACTCCTCCAAATAACTTTGTTTATTTCTGCATACTTCCCAATGCAACAATAACTAGAGGGCACAACTACCAAGGAGGGCGACCAACAACCTAAATCAAATTCTCCTTCTAAAATTGCAAGATTCTAGGCAAAGGGGCACCAAGATACTAGGAACAAGATGAGCCAATACCCACAAAAATTCGTCAAGTCACCAGAAAGGTACAAGCATAAATGTGGGTCAGCTAGGTATGAAGAAGCACTCCAAAAACCCTCTAAATAGCAAAGAACACACCAAAATGTCTCTAGAAGACATCAAAGCCATGCCAAACTGAAATCACCAATGAAGCTCAATCTGCAACCTCTGAGTGAAGAAGCAGTCACCGATCAGCTAGAAGTTGTCTTTCCAACTTGAAACTGATGAAGAAACTAGGAGGAATTTCAACTTTGAAGCAAGAGTTTGAATAAAATTCAGCAACACTTCGTTATGAAAAGATAATGGATACCAAATGAAGAGGCAAGGCATAGTATATATAGAATTCCAAACCCAGAAGTTTGAATTTGCTTTTCCCTCCAAAAGGACGCCACATTTGGAGCAATATTATATTTAATAAAATCACTTTATCCCTCATACTTGGGCATCCAACTTGAAAAAGCATAAATTAAACTTTACAAATGTATTTATCTCCAATTTTGGCGTCTGGACCCATGAAGTCCACTTTTAAGAAAACCTAAGTTATGTTGCCTAGGCGTGGGGTCCAAAAGCAACCTTAAAATATAACTTAAATTATTAAACTTTCCTTTTCAAGCTCCAAGAGTGCTGGAGAAGCCACTGCCAAAACAAAATTGCCTCACTACCAGAATTAGAAACTGCGTGCTAAGTTGATGCCAGACTGCACTTCCAAAAATAGCCCTTACTAAAAATAATATACTGCTAAAAATAGTGACTCTAAACTTTGTTTGAGCACAAATCGGGTAGCCATTGTAACTTACTAAAAATAGTAAGTCCAAAAATATCCTCTGATTAAAATGCATGTCACACCCCTCTAAAGCTCTCTAAAAACCTTGAAGACAAATTGCCAAACTCCTGCATGCAACCTCTGAAAACTCAGAAGGAAACCTCCTAGAAAATAGGAAACCCTAATTCTGCCTCTGACTAGCCTACATGCCTCTGAAAATAGGCTCACGGTCATTGGAAAGCATAGGGCTAAAAATGGGGACATTACAATCCGCTCTTCCCAAAAATTGCTTGTCCTCAAGCAATGCCACCACAACTCCAAAAATATTAGAATGATCCATGCAAAGCCAAGTAGGATCCCAAGCTCCCATGTCCATCTTAGGAAGGAACCACCATGCCGATGTTGCACCACTTTGATCACCTCAATGAAACCATCATTCCAAATTTGCACTATCCTCCCCTGTAACCCCAAAATGTTACCATCCATGAGACTCAAGCTGAAAAACCTGGGAGGCCTAAAATTAATACCATGCAACATCTTTTGCCCAAATGACTCTGAGAAATCCATATCTGCAATGCCACTACATATCACAATCTTGGGAAATAGGAAGGAAAGTCTACTCAACTCAAAATCGTACTCCTCCGCATATCTCCTCAAGGTATCAAGAAGAGCCACAGCTGCATATGTGACTCCCTCAAATATTCTCACTAAAAGGAAAGCCATCCCTCGCAAGAGATCAACAAATATAATACCTCAAAACCATGAAGACTCCTGAAAAATCTGTTTGTTCCAACTTCAAGAGTCTCAGAATGGTGAACCAAAGCAAGTGGAGGTTCATTGTCCTGAGCCAACACTAAGAGGGAACTACTAATGCTTGCATCACAAACCCTCATATAATAAACTCCCTGAGTTCGGAAGGTTTGAGGTAACCAATAGTCACTGCTGATCAGAGTTGGAAACAAGGTACAATCTGAGTTTAGTGCTCTACTCAAGTGATAACAGTAGCGCCCATGAAATCCCCAAGCATTAGAATTTGAGGAGAGCATAATGTTGCATAATAACACCTCGTAAGTGGTTGGGAAACACTTTAAAACAATCTCCCACTAAAACCTTATACCTCCTTGGCAAGAAATATTGTGCCAACTCTCCTGAATGAGAATAACTCCAAGTGTAAGGTGGCTGGTCTGCAACCAAACAGAAAAATCAAGACTCAAAATCTGCCCCTATGTATGCCAAGGAACACTCCCAAGAGTAACCATCTGTCCCTTTCTCCAACCCTTACTTAGAATCACTCCAATCCATTTGTCGATGAGCAAATGGAACTACCAAATGGTTGGTCAAGAAGGGGACAACACCATGAATTCTGAAAATTTGATCCTTATCCCTCCAAAGATCCTTCTTTCCATATGCAATAAGCTCCGTCAAACCATGTTAAGGATCCCAAGCATGGATACCCAACCAAGAATGATATCCAACACACCAGGGAAAGTACACAACACATCTCCAAGTTCCAATCAAAACCAAATGCACACTCAAGAAATTAGTGACTTCTCTAGTGAACCCCTGAAACCTATCCATGAAAGTTTCAACAACAGAGGAGCCTGGAACAATCATTGTCTTCAAAGCCAATTCCCAAAATGGACTAGTATGAGCTAAAGCATCACTCAACCAAAAGAATGGATTGTCAAACATGTAAATACCCTGTGTTGGTCCTTCTTTCTCCCAAGCTTCATAGGTAACAAGTCTGAAATCTTCTCTCCTTGCTGCTGTAATGAACCCTTCAGCAGCTACCAAAATATGTTTGGTCAACACCTTGATGTCAAAGATGATGAAGTCACCATGATTCAACACTTCCCATATGGAGACTTTATCCTCTAACCCACTTATGCATTCACTATCAAGCAACCTAGGAAGTTTACCAATCACAAAGTGTGACATGTTGTCATGTTCCCAAAATCGTGACATTTAAATAACAAGAACTTACTTAAAAGTTATTAACCATTTCTGTATCGTTATAATTATAATTGTTGAAAACAATATTATAATTATAAAAATTATAAATAACATTATAATTAGACTTGCTGCAGTTTTGGGGTTTATAAATAACATTATAATTATTAAAATACATATCTAAAAATATTAACCCTTCAACATCATTATAATTATAAAAGGATAATATCATATAAGACATTATGATACTAAAATATAAATATTAACATTAAGAGGTAATAGATATTGAAAATATAGAAACAAACATAAAATAATACTAAAACTATCAAGTGATTATGACCATTATGATAAAATAAAGATCATAAATTAGAAATGATAGTATTATAATTATAAATCGCCCTAAATCAAAGTGCGAATTTTCAAGAGATGCGTCTCACCAAGAGACACCACCCTCCATCCGTAAGGATAGAAAAGGGGAATCCACGGATAGGCAATGGGAGGACGCAGTCAGCAAGCGAAAGGGAAAGAGGACAAGGGTGTGACAGGAGCAAGCAGCGAACTGGTAAGTTCTTATCACATAGCATGTAATATTCAGTCAACCCTAATTCGACATGATGATAATTGCAAAAATATGAGTTTGTTGTCCAATACATTACTTTGATCTCTACCTTATCTTCCAAAGGCATTCAGAGACCTTGTCCATTAATCTGTCCATCTATCTCCTGCTGTAAGTGCTTTCTGAATCGATCCCATCATGAGATATAAACTAGTGGATAAATTTTACATGTTTGGCCGAACTCTGCAATCTATGTGAACCTGCATTCCTTGATTGCCCTGTAAAGCAACATACCCTTAGCCCAACCTTAGTGGAAGCCTTGTAATATATTGTCTCTACCACGACTTAGGAAAGACCAGTATTAGTAAACCAATTGGGATTAGTCTCCTCACATTACCACTGTGGGAATAGATATTAATGGCAATTTAAGGAATTCAATAATGAATATGATTGCATTTAGATTTAATTGATGTTGAACCTTTTATTTAATAGAATGCATTATCATTGATAGAAAATAATATAATAAGAATTGACATGGATATATTAATATGGCTACATTTACTTCTGCATTTTGACACATTTCCATGATATAGCTCATTTGGTTACATGCTCATGCTAATATTCTCAAAAACATAATGGATGAATATTGATGGATTGATAATGGATGTGTATATATATGTGTGTGTGTGTGATTATGTAAAGATTTTCTTCTATGTGTTTGTAACCCTATTAGGGAGGGCGAACCATGAGTGAAGTGGTGCCTAAAAACCCCACTTAAGGTTTTGCCCCTAGGACCCAAGGCAGGGATGTGCCATGGAGGGGTGGCAAGTCCAGTTAAGGTTCCGCTAGTCCCAAGGAAAGGGTTGGGCCATGGAGGGGTGGGGGTCCCACTTAAGATTCCACCAAGGCCATGGAGGGGTGGTAGGCCTAGGCCACTTTGACTTTATGGTTCCTCTCTCCTAATAGGACGAATGTCTTCCTTGGTGTTGCCATGAGTGGAGAATGCAGGTACTAAGCCATTGGGAAAGGAGGATTGTGATGAACAATCTCTTGTGCTTGGCATGAGGGCTTCAGGGCGGATCCACCTATGGAACTCCTCTTATGTTTGCCTAACTGCATTTATGATTATGTCTTATTTGGGTACTAGATATTAATGCTAACATATAGATATGTGGAAATATGTGCATATGGTGTATGTAGGTATTAGTTCAAGTTATCCTATTTGCAAGAAGGCCGCCTGGGAGGGAGATAGAGACCCAAATCCCCTAATCAACAAACAACTTTTAGAACAAGACAAGTAAGGGACATTATAGTGGTATCAGAGCATTTTTCTTGCCATCCCATGGGATATAATGCAAACCTACCACCAAAGAAACTCTAGGAATAATAACCTAGGAAACGACCTCATGGGTGACCCACTAAGAGATGAACTTAGGACCTTCATGGAGAATAGTGATAAGAAAACTCAAGCACTAATGGAACAAAATGAGAAAACTAGCTAAGCATTACTTCAAGTTCTCCAAAACTTGAGTAGCAATAATACAAGGGAGGAAAACTCTAACCACTCCAAAAATAACAATCCTACACGCTCACAAACCACAAGTTCTAGACCCACCAGACCCCCTTTCTTACCCAAAGAAGAACCCATGGAAGAAAGAGATATCAATAGATCCCCCGTAGAGGATGTAGATGAAATTGTTGCAGCATATTATAGACTTGAGCCTAAAATGAGGGAGCTTGTGCCTTTTAAAGATAACTGTGAGGCCAAAAAAAGAGCAGCTCCTAGAAGAGAGAGAAATGACCAAACCGATAAGGATCTCAAGAATAGGGTAAGTAAACTCACCCTCCCCAACTTTGATGGAGAAGGAAAGGGCACTGCACAATCGTGGGCGCAAAAATTAGATACGTATCTATCATGAAGCCCCATGATGGAAGAAAATGCTATCAAATTTGCGGTGCTACATCTGACAGGAATGGCCCATGAATGGTGGCACCACGGCCTAATAACCCAAGGCCATAACAAGTTACCACCTACGATGACTTTACTCAAACGTTGATCAAAAGATTCGAATAAAGGCATTCGGAATGGTACTTTAGAGAACTCACACGAGTAAGGCAACAAGGCATTATAGAAAGTTACGCCACTGAGTTTCAGAAACTAGCAGTTATGGTCCCTAAAATTTCCCAAGAGAGACTCACCTATCTATTCATAAAGGGGCTAAGAGGATTAGTTAGAAGTATGGTGAGTGCATTAGAACCCACCCGCCTAGATGAAGCCATTCAAAAGGCTATGAAATATGAAGAGAATTGGCTGAAGGAAAAACCCAAGAATTTTTCCTCATCATCCAAAGCCCCTCTTAGAAAAGGACCTGTTGCCCAATTTTCACCTACGGGCTCAATCAAGCAGAATAAATTATGTTTCAGATGTTCGAGAAGGCCAAATGGGACATATGCATCAGGGGTTAGAGCATACATCTAATGCTAGGTCATAGGGAGCTCAGTTGGAAAGCCTGCCTTGGTCAAGTTCGGCATGAAAATTCTCTAAGGAGAGAGTCGCCAAGACCTTCCAGATGTCTCACCGATTAAAAGGGCTCTCGCTGAATGAAGGCATCATCGCCATGAGGTCTAGCTGATGGAGATGTGGTCTTGTCGAAAGGAGGAAATGGTCGCATCGGGGAAATAATGTCATTTCGGGGAGATGTCTCGGCGACTTGTGAGAGTCTCACCGAAAGCGTATGGAGGTCTCGGCAAAGCAGCTGTCATCGCCCAGAGGTCTCGCCGACAACAAAAGGTCTCACCGAAGCAGGATGCCTTCGACGTATGTGTGGCGGCTTCGGTAGGAGGTCTTACCGATCGGGTGAGGTCTCGCCGAAGTGAGTGCTCGGCAAAAGATGGGGAGCTCGATGTAATGTCTCAACGATAAAGAAGAGTCTTCCCGACTGAAGTGAGCTTTCGCCAAAGCAAGGTGCCTTCGGCATGTGGTCTCACCGACTGCTTGTGGTCTCGCCGAAACAAAAGGGGCTCGACAAAATGAATGCTGTCGGTGTAATACGATGGTTTTGCCATAAGGTCTCAGTGATGCAGAGGGTCCTGCCAATAAAGGGAGCCTTCGATGTAATATTCTAAGTCAGGGAGAGGTCTCCCCGACCCGGTGATGTCTCTCCGACATGTTTCGTGCTCGCCCAAGGATAAAGGGGTCGGCGTAAGGTCTTGCCGACCCAAGTGTCTCGCCGACGGAGTAGCACAGCGGTATGAGATGGTGGTCCTGGTATAAGGTCTCACCGACCTAGCGATGTCTCCCCGACTGAAGAGAAAGTAAACTCATCGCCGAAAGAATAAGGAGCCCGGCAGGAGGTCTCGCCAACAACAAAGGGTCTCGTCGGGGGGAATTCATATCAGCATAAAGTTCTGGCGACCAACTGAAGTCTCACTGAAGGGTTGTGGCTTCAGTATAGGGAATGAAGATCGGTGAGATGTCCCAGCGACCATTAGGAGGTCTCCTCGATATGAAGTGCGCTCGCCAGGAGTTGAAGCCATCGCCATGAGGTCCCGGCGACCAAGTAATGTCCCGCTGAAAGCCGGGGGCCTCGCCCAAGGAAAGTTAAGTCGTCGTGATGTCTCACCGACGGCTTAGTGTCTCATCGAAAGGAATGAACGGAGATTGGGGAGAGCAGAATGTGCTCGGTAAAAGGTCTTGCCGAGGGGTGAGGTCTTAGTGATGGAGGAGGCGATATCGGTATGACTTTTGGGCTCGCTATGAACTCTCACCGACTGTCGCATGTTATGCTGATGGTTGCAGGAGGATTTAATCGCATCAGGGAGACACGATTAGTGTCTCACCGACATGCGATTCTACAGGAGGAGCTTTTGACCACCCAAAGAATCTACGTGGAGTATGCTCGACCAATCAGAGAAACCTAAAAGCGAGCCGTGGCAGTCTAACCAGGATGAAGAAGATCAATAGAATGAAAAGCAACGTGTATTTGTTCTGAGCTCAGGAGCATTCAAAGTGCTCGACAGGGAGGTTAGAAAGCGGACACGAGACCAGAAGTGAATGCGGTAGCTGCAAAAGATCTGAAGGCTTCTCCTTGGAACGACTCTTCACCGACATGGACAACAGGGACTCACTTGAATGCAGGATTAACTTCCTTAAAATGGTCTAAGGGGATATTTTTCCTAAAGTCGTATATTTTTTGTAAGCCCTAGGGGCCGATATCTTTTGTATATATGGCATTTTTGCCTTTTGTGGAACAATTTTGGACTTGGTACTTTTCTGTTTTCTGTAACTTCTAGAGTTCTTTGCAAAAGAGAGGCTATGTTTTGTAACTCATTTCGGAGCATGATAAAAAAGGTTTTCCTTGGTAACTATTGATGTTCAGATTTCCATCTTGCTCTTGCAAAGTGTTGTACATTTCAGGTTTATAATCAAGTTATTTTGTGAATTTCTTTTATTCCTTCATGACTTTATCCTTCGTTTTCATGCCTTCCTTTGCAAAAGTATCATTATATAAATCACAAACTGTGTTTACATAATCACATATGGATTCAAGTCTGTGAAGAATCTTTTCCTCTCTTAAAAAAGTGTGAATTAAACCTGTTTGTGACATATTGATGTATAGCTTGTACAAGATTTGATGTTTGATCTTATGTTCATCATCAGTATTAAAGTGCAATTAAAGTATCTCATTGTTCTTATCAGTTCGGTGGATCACCATAGGGTTTAGTTTTAATTTTAAAGCATTCTTCTTCTCCCTTTCCCTCAAAGATCAGTAGTTAGGTGATAAAACAAAGGAAGTCGGCCTTCTCCGGATGTTCTTTTCCGTTTTTAGGTGACCCACAACCTGGAAAAGTTCCCATGTTTCTCCAGAAAGCTCAGTTTTCATAACTTTGCATAGGGTGCATTTCTTGGAGACAACAGTTTTTGGCACGCCCGGTGGGATTGAAATCAGTTTGAACTGTTGGTTTAGTATGCAACCAGCAAGTCCTAGACTTTATAGAAGTCATTTGGCATACTTGGCGACTCCATAAAGAGGAAGAACTCCAAAATCAGTGCCATCTATAGTTTATGAGAAGAGTTCAGACAAGGAGCAGCTCAGGTCCTTTCAAATATTTGCAGCTGTCACCACCAAGAAGACAAGGCAGAGCAGCAGAAAGGCCAAGGACAACATCTATTTATTCCAGAAGAGCCAAATCTACTCCTCCATCTGTGGGATCACACATTGCTGTCCCGTCTTTGGTTTCATCTAGAGTGCCAATAAATCCACCTCAGACACCTTCAATGGCTGCTCCAAGGAATCAACCATTTGTTGCTTTCAATGGAGGGAGTCCCTTAAATTTGGCACAGCACAATGACATCCCAATGGCAGCCTTGAAGAGTCTGCCAACTTTCACAAGGGAAGATCAAACTACTCCGATTGAACATATGCGAGATGTGGCTTCGTTATGCAGAGTCCATCACATAACTCAAGAGGATGTTGCTGTGAGATTATTAGCTGCTTCACTGAAAGGAAGAGTTGTGCAATGGTACAGGGGCTTACCAGTCAGTTCAATTGCAACTTGGGACGAATTTGGAGACAAGTTGCATAAACAATTTCAAGTCATGTCTGATAATTTGTCTTTATTAGAACAATTGACTACATTTAAGAGGGCCCCTCAGGAGCAGATGAATGGTTTCTCTACCAGATGCTTTTGAAATAGCAATCAGAGCTGAAAACAACCTAATACAGGCTAGTAAACTTGCTCCTAGGCTACCAATGCCTATATTTCCAGAGATTCATGCAAATATCCCTTTGCAGATACCTCCTTTTACACCTCTACCAGCTGTACCAACGCTGCCAGTTATTGTTCCAGCCGTTGATAAACAAGAAAGTGTTGCTTCAGGCTCATCACAGGAGTTACAAGAGATCAAAAGTCTTTTACAGACTTTTGGTAACAAGTTGGTGAACTTGGAAAAACAACAGGCCTATACTAGGCCTTATCAACAGCAGAATCAGGCCTCAAGTCAACCTTTTCAAGGTCAACAACAGCAATTTCGGGGGAATAGACAACAGTATCAAGGTAATTACAAAGGCACAAGACAAAATGTTGCCACAAGACATTTTCAGGCCTATAATCCAACTCCAATTAGTGCTGTCAAAGAGCTTGTTCCTGTTCAAAACAATCTGACTACAGATTATGAATGGTGTTATCCGTGTAATCAGCCACATAATCAAGCTACATGTTCTAATGGCGTCATCAACCAAACTCTTATGGTGCAAAATGCTGTAGGTGCTCAAGATTTGCCTAAGGAGGGGTATTCACAACTGCAGGATCAACCTGCAGATGATTCAACTCTCTTGAATTGGCAGAGAGAAGAATTTTGTGGAGTAAACCAGAATGACACATCTATTGCTGCTAATACTAGAGCCAAGAAGAGGGCTTTTGAGATAGAACAAGCAACAAATAAAGATAAGGGAGTTGCTGGTCCAAATCAGCAAGTACTAGGCATTTTGCAGCGAGGTCATGACACTAGTAAGGAGCAACCTTTACATGCTTCGTCTGCAAGTCAAGTGCAACCTGACCATGCTGTTGTAAAGACACAACCAAAGGTAAATATATCTGCACCTTTCAACATTGTTGAAAGTATGAAAAAAATGAATGTTTCAATTTCAATGTGGGATTCTTTAGCAATCCCTGGTCAAATGAATTTGTTACAGTCAACCTTATCAAATCCAGCTAATTCGAATTTTCCAAATGAAGTCTCCGTAGGCCAAACAAAGTCAGTTTTAACCAATGCACTTTTGGATAGTACCACATAGCAAAGTAATGGTGTCAAGGCCCCTCCTTTCTATGTTTCCTTAATAGTGGGGAATAAATTGGTGCATAATTGCATGGTTGATAGCGGGGCTAGCAGTTTGGTAATGCCAAAAAAGATTGCAGACCAGCTAGGTTTACAATACCAGCCATTAGAAAAGGGAGTACTTCAATTGGATGGGACGGCAGTAAACACTATAGGTGTTATTAAAAATTTGAATCTTACGTTACATGCCTGTCCTAATTTTTCAATCCCGCAAAATGTGTTTGTCATAGATTTGCCTCCAATTTTTGCTTTATGCCTGTCTAGAAACTTCACAGCTAAAATTGGAGGGTATTTATCTTCAAATTGGTCCCATATGCTTTTTAGGACCAGGTATGGTACTAAGGTAACTATAACTTCTGAGTCCCTTGCCAAGGATCACATTGAGCTTTATGTGCCATCTGCTGTTAATGTTAATTCTGTTGTTTTAGAGGATACTGAACTTGCTTCAGCACAAGAGTTACAAGCTGTGAGTGTACCTGAGGTACTCCTGAATGAATGGGCAGCTGAGAACGTGATTGATAATCCAAATGAGCTTATTTAGGATGTTGGTCTGGGCAATTATGTATTGCATGAATCTGGGACAGAAATGTCAAATCTTGAAAAAAGTGCAAAAAGTCAGTTTGAGCAGCAGAATGAATTATGGGAGATGCATTTTGATGGTTCTAGAAGCAAAAATGGAGCTGGAGGAGGTGCAATGCTTGTATCTCCGCAAGGTGATAAGTATTATTCTGCATTCCGTTTTGCTTTTGCGTGCTCTAATAACACTGCTGAGTATGAGGGCCTTGTTCAAGGTCTTGAGTGGGCAAGGAAGAGAGGAATAACCCGCTTGAAAGTTTATGGGGACAGTGAGTTAATTGTCAATCAAATAAGAGGCCTGAATGTTGCTAAAAATGACACACTAAAGTCTTATAGAAACAGAGTGTGAAATATGATTGAGTTTGATGCCTTTAACTTAGTATCTATTCCAAGGAACTAGAACAAACATGCTGATAGGCTTGCAGCCATTGGAGCACAGTTTGATATTCCAGGTGACATTAGAAAAGAGAAGGTACAGCAGTATGTGAAAGTTGTAGTCAGGCCATCAATTCCTGATAACAACATTCACTGGCAGGTTTTTGACAGCGATGAACAAATTCTTTCTTTTTTGCTCGAAGAAGATCAGTTCTTCATGGTGAATCAAGCAAAACTCAAGCAACAGTATGATGATCAAGTTATACAGCTGAAGACCAACAAACTTCCCAAAGGGCTAGTTACCTTAGAATCCATATTCAATTCTAATGATCAGCTTAAGAAGAACAAAGTCGGCATCCAAGTGAAAGAAGATCATTATGAGGAAGTTGAAATCTTTAAAGGTAAGCTTCTCAAATTGGGCAAAATCTGTTCAACTGATGATAAGAAAGCTTTTATTGTTTTATGCCAAGAGTATCATGATGTTTTTGCTTGGCAATATTTTGATTTAAGGGGGTTTTATCCTCATATTGCACAACATACAATTGAGTTAGAACCTGGTGTCAAGCCTGTTAGACAAAAACAAAGGCCTTTGAATCCTAAGCTTGAGCCCTTAATGATTAAAGAGCTGACCAAACTAGTTGAGGGGGATATCATCTTTCCTATTAAACACACTTCATGGGTTTCTAACCTTGTGCCAGTTAGGAAGAAAAATGGTGAAATAAGACTTTGTGTAGACTTTAGGGATCTTAACCGAGCATCTTTGAAAGATCACTACCCGCTGCCCTCCATGGAACAAATCTTACAAGTAGTTGCTAGTTCTGAAATATTTTCCTTATTAGATGGTTTTTCGGGCTATAATCAGGTGCTGGTTAAGGAGGAGGATCAGTTCAAAACTGCTTTTACAACCAAGTGGGGCACCATGGCATACAAAAGGATGCCTTTTGGTTTATCTAACGCTGGTGCCACATTTCAAAGGGCCATGGATATGGCGTTTCAAAGTTTGATTAATAAGATTGTGCTGATTTATTTAGATGATATTACAGTTTATTCTAAGAATGTTGATGAACATTTGTCACGCCTTAAGCAAGTTTTTGAAAAATGCAGAGAGTTTGGTATATCTCTCAATCCTACAAAAAGTATTTTTGCAGTTCATGAAGGTAAACTGTTAGGCCATATAGTATCAAATGATGGAATTACTATTGACCCTGAAAGAGTTAAAGCCATACTTGAGTTGCCATTACCCAGTCACAAGAAGGGTCTGCAGAGCTTTTTGGGGCGAATCAACTTTCTAAGAAGGTTCATCCCTGATGTCGCAAACCTATTACATCCTTTGACATTTATGTTAAATAAAAATGCAGTTTTCAGTTGGACAAAAGATGCCAAGAACAATTTTGAGACAATTAAGGAGGCCTTAGCAGCAGCTCCTACACTGGTAAATCCCAATTTTTCTAAAGATTTTATTATGTATGCTTATGGTAGCACAAATAACATTTCTGCAATGTTGGTGCAAAAAAATGAAGAAAATTTAGAGCAACCAATAGCCTTTTTCAGTCAAGGTTTGGCTGATTATGAACAGAAATATTCCTTTGTAGAGAAGCACATTCTCGCTGTCATAAGAAGTCTTAAAAAATTCAAGCCTTTAATCTCTAATAACAAAAGCCATGTCATGGTTGCACACCCAAGTGTCAAGGAATTTCTGTTGAGCAAAGATCTGAATGAAAAAAGAGCAGGTTGGATCACTAAGGTTATGGAATATGATGTCGATATCAAGATTACCAAACTGATTAGAGGTAAAGGTCTTTGTGAACAGCTTGTTATTGGGTCAAGCAGTGAAAATGAATTAAGAAAGGAGGTTGTTTTTGCTAATACAAATGAGTCTCAAAATACCCAAGATGATGTGCCTGTGATAACAACTAATTGGGTTCAAGACATGACCCATTTTTTACAAACTGGTGAGTGTTCACCAAGTTTAGACAGGCCTAAACGAAGATACTTCAGACTGCAGTCCATACCGTACGTGTTGGTAAACAATGTTCTTTTCAAAAAGGATCTGGGTGGTGTTCTATTAAAATGTATTCACAGTGATCAAATTGAGAAGGTACTTCATGAGTTTCATGATGGAGCTGCAGGGGGTCATTTTGCTCCAAGGACAACTGCTTGGAAAATCATGAGAGTTGGTTACTACTGGTCTAGCTTATTTAAGGATGCATATGCTTGGTCAAGAAAGTGTATCAAATGTGCCTTGTTTGCAGGAAAAGAAAAGTTGTCCGCTA
>VDFB02131769.1:0-32172 GCA_007258455.2 Sequoia sempervirens | reverse complement strand
TAATAACAAACAGAATTAAAGAAAAAAGATCTGGTAATAAACTTGAGCTTATCCTCCAAGATATTAAGGTGCAAATACTTATAATTTTTCACTTGAGCATAAAAATAAAACAAAAAACAAAAATTTACTGTATTATTTTAGAAATCACAATTATTAAGTGAGCAATGTAAATATGTCGAGAAATTATTTAAATGACTGCTTGCAAATAAAATGCTGTAGTGAGGGTTAAGAGATGATCTGGACCATACAAAACACATTAGCAAATAATGAAATTTAACAATCAAAACTGTAACATATCAACAAATCAGAAGAAAATCATGAAACCGAACATCAAATTCAACACAAATTCTCTGGCATAGAAATACAGCATTTCATAATGTCATTGTTGAAATGTTTTACCAGTGATAATGGGAGATATAACTGCTAAAGCACCAGGCTTTATCATCTCTCGAAGGGAAGCAGATGCTACTATTGCAACACAACGCTCATAATCCGGTTTCTCTTGGTAAGTCTGCAACAAGCATTGCAAAATCTCAGCTGTGAAATCCTAAGAGATGTCAAATCAAAATTTAAAATTATGGATAGAGATTTTTTCTTCAGGCAACTACACTTCTATCATTATTCTCCAAGCAAATCAAGGAAAATGCAACTGTTTCTTTTTGTGGAGAGGAGAATTGGTACAAAAGGAACAGTGAATTTATCTCCACACTAACCATTATGCCAGGGCGGTCAATAAACTGCCTCCGCACTTCATTGACGACTTCCTGTGCAGTTCGACCAACAGCAGCACATGCCCATGCACTGAACAGATATATAAGCATTGAACCCAACAGGCCTCCAACAAACACCTCTGGAATAGCAATATCAACCTGTAAAGAACTCAGAATTTATGCATTAGACATGTGAATCCTTGTAAAAGTTCTATCAAACTCAAAAAGATTATCAAACTGATGACACAAGTCGGTTTCAAGAAATCAAGCATCTAAAAGAAGGAAATCTGTCTAGTGCCCATAGAATATAAAAGTATGCATAGATTTGCTCTCACTGATTCAAACAACAGAAACATTAAACAACACAAAGACACAACTAATCATGTTCAATTGGTGCTTGGTGATAACTAGAAGGAAGCAAGGTACAAAGAAATGCTTCCTAAATTAATCTTAAGATTAGAGTATTATGCAAATTCTAGACCTTTACAATTATAGAAAGGAGAAACACATATAAACATAAACAAAATTATACCACAACACAGGCATACATGGGGAAAATCCTTTTGGGACAAAAACCCCACACTCCAAAACATGAACCAATTGTATCATCAGCAACAAAGGTTATAACACAATTTCAGGATCATGACCTTACAAGAGTATCACAAAATATACAACTCTGGAGTAACCAATAGCATATTAATGCCCGCAAATCAACTATCGAAACCTCCATCTCATGAACTCAATAAATAGGAGAAGTAACATACGAAACAATCAAATGATAACTCATGTTTAAAATGTATGTCTTGATTAACCCACTTTTTTTCCAAAAATAAACTCTGCCATTTTTTAGGGATTAGGGTTTAATTTGCCTTGTTTTTCCTGTTTTAAACTTGTGAAATTGAATTCAATTTACACATTCAGTTTGTCATGTCAATGCCATGTAAATGTAAGACCACTATGATTAGTACAAACATTTGCAGGGTCTACTCAGCCTACCTTTGAGATCACCACAATCTACCTGAAAATTCCCACAATCCTAAGCATATTGTCAAATCCAATTTTCCAAGAATTTGCTTACCCGCTATCTTTCTGTCAAACATGTATAATCATGTACCTCTTAGCAAAAGAGTTGCTGGATGTGCTGAAATAAGCCCTAAGGAATATTTCATCAAAGCAAAACAAAATAGCAAGTACATATCACCATAAACGGTTTTAGGGTTTGTGTTTAAAATTTGAATATCTTATCTAATCACAAAACGGTTACCGTTCGGGTTCGGGACTCGGTTCGCACTAGAACCCAGACGTGGGTACGGGCAAAATTTTTTAGTTTGGCACGATATAATGTAGACATATATATATATATATATTAATAATTTAATATATTATAAATTCATATATATGTATTATATATACAAAAAATAAGAGAAAGATAGAGAATTGTAAACTAAATCATTTCATAGTATGATACTTGATCATTGATCAATACCAAATGCCAAAGATAAATATTAAATGCCAATTGATAGTTGAAAAATATTCAAATAAAATTACTGAATTACAAAATGTAGTTCATGAAACATTGAAAATTTGAAACATGATTCAATGTTCATTGTTCATATGCTCATCAATCATCAAAAGGATTGTCAGAATCATCATGACTTGGATTTTGAGTGGTTTCAACTTCAAAATCATCATCATTTGAACCCAAAGCGGATCCAACACCATGTGATATGTCATCAATATCACCCACATCATCCATAGTGGCTCTAGCAAGATCCTGAATGGTTGCATCCAAGTCAGTAGACTCGGGTGCTACATCCCAAAGCCTCGCTGCCCCCTGCCTGTATTGAGGATCCTTACGTGACAGAAGACGCAAATTGGAATGAATATACACTAAGTCTTCAGCTCTTTTTGCAGCCAACCGGTTACGCTTCACTGAGTGGATAAAGGAGTATGTACTCCACTCGTTCAGCAACAGAAGAGCTTGCAACTGGAGAGAAAACCAACAAAATTAAAAATAAAATAAAAAAATGCAAGATAAATTCAAGAATGTTAAGTGTTAAATTTTACAATACAAGTGGCAAAAAAAAAAAAAACTTACTTGTGAGAGGATCTTGATTGCAAGAGGTTGGAGGTACATATAATCTTGACCATGGAGGTACCACCATGTAAGACCATCCATTTTGTATTGGTCTCTAGCAACAGAAGCATTATGATTTTTTGATTTTCCTGTGACAAACATTCCAAATTCTCTCATGACACTTGCATGCACTTCTGGATCACTGAACATTCTACTAAATGCCGTCTTATACCCATTAGCAACTTCAGCATCTCTATATGGCGGTATTCTCCCTGGGATAGAAAGCACTTCAGTGGTATAGTACCTCGGAGATAGGGCATATGCAAGGAGGTGCAATGGAGTTGTCATCTTGTTCCAACGATGAAGAACAATTGCTTCCACCCTTTTGTACAAGGTGTCTTCAGGATCATTCTCTTTTTTTTGTATTTCTATTTTTATTTTTTCCAACATTGTGTCCATGCTATCATAGACATCCCCCAAGCATGGTTCATCTGTATCAGCAAACCGAAGCATAGACATGATAGGTTCGGTGAATTCCAATACATAATTCACACGATCCCACCAATCGTCATTCAAGATCAATGCCTTGACTTTTTGGGCCCTCTCTGAATTTGATTGCTTCCATATACTCCATTGGTTGCTAATAACCATTTGACTCAATGCATCTTTCACCTTCACAAGTCGTCTCAGAACAATTGTGTGAGATGCAAACCGGGTCTCGGCAACCTAAGAACATGTTAATAGTAAGTTAATAACACATTTAAAATATGTAAATAATGCAAAAAATTATTTTATTCAATTATGTAAAACATGACATAAATGATAAATGAAACTAAATATATTAAATTTTAAAATTTACCTTCAACAATTCCAATGTTGAAAAAGTTCTGAAAATTGCTTGTGACATATGGTGGTTTGTCACAAACATCTGGATCTCCTCAGACTCCTGGTATATTTCTTTCACCCACTCTATTTGGGTGCCAATTGCTTGCATCACCAAATTGAGGGAGTGTGTGCACGGTGTCCAAAAGATGTGCTCATATCTGGCCTCTACAAAGCACCTGCATTTCTCAACTTTGCATTGTCCGTAACTACTTGAACAACATTTTCACTACCCACCATCTCTATGGAGTCAATGAGAATCCTGGAAATGAACACTGCATCTTTCACTTGCCTTTCACAGTCAATCACTAAAACATTGCCCCTTGGGGGACACTGCAATAACATTAATCAATGGACGGTTTTTGCAATCTTTCCATCCATCGGAAACAATAGATACACCTGTTTCAACCCAAGAATCTCTAATTGGTTTTAGTTGGGCCTCTACATATTTCCTCTCTTTTTGCAATAAGGTGGTACGCACCTTTTCATACCCAGGACTTGTGAAATCAGGAGGTGCACTATTTATTGCTGACACCATGTCCTTCCAATATGGTGATCTCACCAAGTTGAATGGAAGACCATTGGCATAGAGGCAACGTGCAATTTTTTCTTCAGCAATATCTCTTGCCTCCATTTTAAATGCTTTCTCTAATGGACCTCTCTTGCGGGTGGTGGTTTCTGGTTCTTCATCTTCTTCTTCCGTAGAGGGTATAGACAAGAAGGGATGTCTAGAGGGCCTAACTATCTGATGAGTGGGTAATGTTTGTTTTTTCTTTCCGGAACTATAACTAGTTTGTTTTCCTCTTGCAATTGAATTGTCGGCATCTTCTTGTTCTTTTATAAATGCTGCTATTTGTACAGTAGATAACCCCTTCTTATCTGGGCCCACACACATGTTAATCCCTTTACCACCAGGGCCCATAAAATGAAGTTTTACTCGGTAGTAGGAGCTATTATATTGTACATTGCAAAAATTACACTTCCAAACAAACCCCCCACCTCCAGGAATTTGTGAAATTCGTGTGGTATGTCTCCATAAAGGAGATCCTTTATCAATTTTAAACTTTTGGCTTCCATCCCCACCCACTGAACTTTGACTACTAGCCATTGTTGCAATCTATAAAAAAAATGAAAAAAATATATATATATTTGAAAAACTTCTTCACAAACTTGAAAAAATTCATCAAAAACTAAGAAACTTAAAAAAATTCATCAAAAGATTGAAGAATAGGGTTTAAATGCATACCTTGAACACTTAAATCTCCTTTGTAGAAGCTATTTGCCACTCCACAATCGATCTCCTTCAAATGCAATCACCTCCCTTCAAAATGCTAAGATGGACACAAATTATGGAGAGAGCAAAATGACAGGTAAAAATGAAATGCTTTAGTGTTAAAAGGCCTCATATTGGGTCGTTTTAGGGTTTTGTAGCAAAATAGAAATTAAAAAATTGTTTTTTTTTCACTTTTGGGCCCACTTTTGAAGTGCTGGGCCGTGGGTTCTCAGGGGTTCGCCCGGGTACGCGGCTGGTACCCCCGGGTCCGCGTACCCACGGGCCTGGTACTCGCTGGGTACGCACAGGGTGCGTGCCCACAGGCGAACCCGTACCGGGTTCGAGGCCTGTGGGTACGAATCCGGTAACACAGCAAAAATTCCAATTTGATTTACCACTTTCAAGTGTCACTATCCTATAAAACTAGTTCAGCATGGATTTTGAATGTTTAACTACAAAAAGGTTATCTTTTCAATGTGGGTAAAATTGTCAACACCTGTGCAGCAATCCTTGTCTAGTACAGGTCATACAGACAAGACTAGGGAAAAGACTCTTCCTTTTCTGATCGTCAGTCCGCCGGGTCTGTCATGGCATGATCCATTTCAACTAGAAACGAAATGAATGATTGAAACATTTCTTTTTTTCTCTTGATGATCTAAACAAAATTGAAAAAAATTTGTTTCTCTATTTCTAGAGAAAATCATTCCAATATTCGTACTGTTTATATTATTCCTCTTTCCAACATTATTTGTTCATTTCTTGAAATAAGTAAGTTTTTTATGTCCTGTTATCGCAGAAGCAAGCCTGAAATAGCATCTAAGCTAAGCTAGATTGTGCACTCCCTACATGCATACATGCATAGATATCTTAAATACATCTATTTAAATATGCTGAGAGATATTAGCCTTGAGGCACCTATCTATCCTATATAAAAATTTAATACAGGCACCACAAGACTGATATCTCTCAACAATTTTTAGATAGATGTGTTTGAGATACCTATGCTAGTATCATATATTATTTATATATCTATATTATGAATATCAATTTTATATAGCTATTTAAATTACTACATACACGCATGGACACATTAATAGATAAGTAGGGCATAGAGCTATTTTATTTCAGACATTATTTACTTCATCTTGTGCTTGGAGAATGATTTTATTTTTCAATATATATTTATCAGTTTTAAATAGTTATCAAATTACTACATACACACATGGACACATTAATAGGTAAGGAAGACATAGAGATATTTTAATTACTTAAGAGCTAGTTTATTTACTTGGAGTTATTTTATTTTAGTTTTCAAAGAGCCACCATTCATTGATTAATAATTTTCTTTGTTGGCTGCCAAAGTTATTTTTAATATTTATTTTGTCGGGTGTGGGGAGTTTCTGAGAACATACATACTCGTGCCATTACACCCTACACCTTGCTCCCACTGTAGGTTACGCCTCTCAGCATAATGATGTATAGTCAATGCCATAGCTAAAGAAGTTCCATAAAATAGCATCAGTTACTCTTGCCTCCTGTGACTCTTATACCCAAGAGCTTTCACGGAAATTTTGAAGCAAGTTCAGTAATACTCATTTCAGATGCAGAATCTTTAAACATTGAATTAATGTCTTTTTCCATCTAACAGTGACACAACATGCATACAAAATAGTATGCCTACGACAGCCCATAGACCACATGCTTCAGAACATTTCCATCAGTACCCACATAACAGCAGCAAATATAGCTTGGAACTGATACTTATAACTTGATCTAATATTTGTCACCATAATAGCCATGTAGTTTCAAGCATGCTTGATAATACTTGTTTATCCAATTTGAGGCAAAACAGAGCAACATATAGAAGTCGTAATTTCAGAACCAGTGGCCAAAGAAAAAGTAAAAAGAGTTGTGCCAATAATGAGGTAAAACTTTGCAAGTGCCCACAGATTTCTGCACTTTGCTTGTATTAATAATCTTCTAAACATTTTGCAACACACATAGATACAGGAGCATGCAAACTTATCACCACAGACGGATTCAGATAAGACTGTGGCACTACCAACCAAACAATGTTCCTAAAAACTAGATGTCCCTCAACAGCATTTAAATCCTCGTGATGGCAAGCAACAAGAGTATCTTCACCATTTGCTGTTCCATCAACGTTCACCTCATCTCCTAGTTTTGCTGGGCTGCCAATTTTCTAAATAAAAATCTCAATCCTTGAGGGCATTGTGCATATATAACCTAGCACTATTTGTGCCTAAACATGTAGGCTGCTTGTTGCAGATTATAACTGAATTGAATAATGTAGACAGGCCAGCAAAGGGATAAGAATGGGTTCTTGGTATAGAGTTAGAAGGTTGCAGCCTAGCAGCATGAGAAGAACCCAGACTGGTACCAAACAGAATAGAGCCGCAAGTTAGTGGCTAGAATAACAGTAACAGTAATGCCAGGAACAGCATAATGGTGCTGCAAGGGACCTTTATGTTCTCATCCTAGGGGTTTAATTGTGGGACCTCAACTTTGGTAGTCAATCATGCAGCAAAATTCTGCTCTGCAATCAATTATTATTTGTAATTTAACCTTAGTCCATCATGATTTATCAGACAGTTTCCAAGCCCTCCAGTCCTATTAAAAAGTAAAAGTCATCCAATGAGTTTAGTGGGATAATTTAGCTTCCTCATTACCAGAGAAACAGCCGTATATTACATGTAAGATTCATGAAATTGATACAATTTCAGCTAAGCTCAATTACATATGGGATACCTATATTTATGGGCAAGCAACAGAAAAGATTTTTATGTGACAAAACGCTAATGCTAACTTTGAAATGCCTAACTAGGAATTATGACATTATGCTAAATATAACAGATGTGCCCATCATGCCTCTCAATTGAATGAACATTGGAGCACAATTCTTTTAACATTTCTTCTTAAAAAGTGGTGAAGATACCTTCTCTAGATGATATATAAATTGCAATGAGAAGGTTATTCAAATATGAGTGGTAATAACCAAAGTTTTAGGACTCAGACTCGGCAACCCAAAATAGTTTCAAACTTTCAAATGTATAACAGCATCATAAGTTTATAAATGTTTACATATAATGATATGTCAAAATGAGAAAAACAACCAAATACAATCTACATCTTCCTCTTTGCCCTCCTAATGCAACTCAAATTTTCAGACCTTGAACTACAAGGTCCTGCAGTATTTCGATCTCATATGCTCCTCTTCTCCGCTTCTTCCAACCCTATTTCAATGTGCAGACATGTTTTGGGCAACCTTGACCAAAAGAAATGAAAAAAAAAAAAACAAGTTTTAATATGCTGCTAACTGTCTCCAGTTGATGCCGAGAGTCCTAAGTCGGGACTCGTGAGTCTGACTCTAGGACTCACATGAATCACTCACCAGGACTTGTCGAGTCCTAGCCTGGACTCTCCAGGGCTCAGCTCAAGAGTCCATGGCGAGTCAACTCGGTTAGCCCTAGGACTTGCGAGTCCCACGAGTCTTTGCTAGAACTCACCAAGTCCTCAAACACTGGTAACAACAGACTAAAACAAATAGATGCTCGATAAAATGTCCTATGATCAAAATTGACATCAATGGAGAAGAAAATCTGACATAATCTTCACTATGAAGAATCTTGTTGAAGCTAATAATATCCCAAGAGTGATAATGGTAAAGATTTGCAATGAACATAAGTAAAATGTGTGATATGGTGTAGAAACCAGTGGTGCAGAGGCCAATGACTCCTCTAATGCGGTGCATCTTGTGTTAATGGAAACTTCTAATTATGTTGATGCTAAATAGTAAGACACAAGTCAACTCAAAACAAATCCAATTTGAGGGGGCAAAATCTTTGTAACTGTCCCATCCTATATAATCAGGACAAATTTCAACTTTCAATATGACAAGATCGGAGGGGAAACATTTAAAGTGTCTTCCCAGTTGTACACAGCTAAAATATACTTATAGCAATAGCCATTAAATCAACATTTGATCCACATGATGAATTATCTAGCGGAACAATCTCCCAAAGAATTTTGAAATTAATAGAGGATGTTTACAAATATCCTTTTCTGGAAATGAGAAGGTTTACCAAGCTTGTTACAAGAGTTAGGAACAAGTCACCCTCATTGGTAGAATACAAATTTTTATTCTAAGGGGACAAGAATCCCTAACAATAAAAAACTAAAAGATTGTCTTATTTTACATCCATAAAACTTTTTAAGTTATAATCATCCATAAAACTTGCACAAAAATCTCTTCCCAACAGAAACTTAGGGAAATGAAAAGCCTTTTTAAAATTTATAACACTTGATGAAATATAAATCCCTTTTAGAATATGACTGGTTATATAAAAACACCAAAAAATTAGTTCACAGGCGGATTTGCAAAGGTATATCAAGAATGTTCACTATTGGAACAAACCAAGAGCATTTCATGATCCAGAATAAGGATGTAATTTGGTATCATCCTGTTGGCATTTAAATTAGCACATCTAGAGTGCTGATTGTAAACGTTCAGCTATTACAAATGTTTTGCAACACTTCGTTATTTAAAGAGGAGAAGTCCCCCTTTGCTGATGTAATGCGTAAGAGAGGGTAGAGTATACTAAGGTTCCTATCTTTTTGTACTCAGCGGTAGGACACAAGGGTGCACAAACACAATGCGCCGTAGCTAAGCTTTTTCTTTGGTTTTGGCAAATCTTAACTACGACTATTCTAGCTTTTAATCTATCCTATATCCTCAAGGTAAACAGAGCATGAGGGCATAGGAGCGGGAATGGATTGGTTGGATCACTTGAATCCGCCATCTCCTTAAAATATGGCCGAGGCTCTGAACTCTCGGATATACGCTGGGATAAGGTTTGATACAAGCAAACGCTCTTCATGGTAAGTTGGATCTAAGACCTACCAAGGAGTAGGAACCCCTATCCGAGGTATGGGCTAGGAAACGAATTACAAGAAACAACAAATTACGATGTCTTGGCCGACAAACTTGCTAGGGAGGAGGAACCCCTATCTGAAGTATAGGTTGAAGGACAATCCATTAGACAACAACAAACGACAACCGTTAATAACAGATATCCAAGGAGGAGGAAGCCCTATCCGAGGAGGGAAATGAAACAACAAGCTATTTAAACACAAGACATTATGGAAGAACTCAAATTTTTAGATCAAATTGCATGTGCCTTTTGATTTCTTTCTTCAAGTTTTCTGAACGAATTACAAAGATTGAGAAAACAAAGGCATGAAATCATGCACAATTACGATCAACCAATGAACTCTCATCCAAGAGCGAACAAATATTCGCTTTCAAAGCTGTTGGCAACAAGGGCGCAACAATTTTGCATAGCAAGTAAAGGTTCCACAAATAATGAGCCCAAGGCTCTTATTTATAGAACTCAAAGGAGTAGGCAACCCTAAAATCTCCTTGAGTTAACATTGAATTCTTGCCAATTAATTAGCAAGATTTATTCCTAAAAAGGGGGAACAAACAGTTAATTGGAAATCTACTTCAGTTAACTAAAGCAAAACAAAGAGTCAACTGGAAACTACTTCAGTTGACTGAAACTAAACTAAAGGTGAACTTTAATACAAAGTATGCCGCCAAAATAGACATCCACATTTAGTGGAGATCTGAGATCCACAAATTATGGAAGTCAATTAGACATCCTTAATCAGTGGGATCTGACAATGCATGATTTGTGGGATGTGGAGTTAACTTGGAAAGGGGCATCAAGTTAACTCCAATTACATTTAATGTCTTTTTGAGTTGACTTGGAAAGAGGCATCAAGACAACTTCAAGTATCATAAATGCCATTTGGAGGGTAGGACGTCCCAACTAGGTGTCTGACACCTCATCATCTTGAGTCAACAACTCCTTTGACCAGTCGTCGACTTTTTCTACCTCTTGCAAACTGCTTTTGATATTTGATCTTCTTTGCAACTGCGTCATCCAGCCTTGTTGACATGGAATGTGGAAGGTAGTGTGGTAGTAACCGGTGGCGGCTCTATGTTTGGAATGACTACCTTCCGTATTTGGCTATGGTGTGAACAGTGATGTCATTAACGCCTCCCAAGGCGTCCAATCTTGACTACGGACTTTTCTTGATGCATGTCTGTGTCGAGTGTTTTCAGAAATTTGTGAAGTAGGACCATTTTGGTCTTGATTTCAACTTGAGAGCACTATATTCTGAAAAACTTGATCGTTGACTGTAAACACGGATATGTTCAAACAACTTCTGAAAACCCCTAAAAATAGCCACCCACTGAGAAGTATTTTTCGGGAAAAAATCTAGCACATGGGTTTTGTTCGTGCTTCAATTCTGAACAAACCCAGTTCCTTAGATTTTTTATTCTGAGACTTTTCCGAAAAAATCCCTAAAAATAGGGGCAACAAGTTTGTTGTTTTTGGAAATTTGAAGAGATGGGTTTTACTGGAAAATTATGCTAATCATACCCAGTTGGTCAGATCTGTGATAGTCTGTTGTTTTTTGTGACATGCAAGAATTTTAGACAAAATAGAAGAAGAAGATGAGAGGAAGAATATAAGTTATTGCTGCCCTCTCTGAGAAAATTCTTTGCTGGATGCACCTTCTGAAAAGACAAACTTTCCCTGTCACTGATCTTCGAAAAATCACGAAGAACGATTGAAGAACCTTCTTTAGATCTTGAAAAACATCATTGGAGAGCTCATTGCTGTTCAAACCCTCAACCTGCAAAGAAATGAGCATAATGGATGCCTAGGCTTGATCATATAGAGATTTGTGCTTGAATCCATGAAGTTTGGGAGCCTAACTCATGATCTAAACCTGATTTGGCTTCATCTGGAGTTCAAAAGGTAGGTTTCCACTGATTGTGGGGTGAATTGGCCAAGTTTGCCTCCAAAATATCTTATTTGGTCAACAAAACATGCCTTTGACCTTTTTGGGCGTCCCTTTTGAGTTTGAGTCCCTTTTTTTATCATTTTTCATGTTAACTGATCTTTGTTTGCCCCTCGTTTCAAGTTGATCAGATGATGCTGAGAGGCTGACGACAGATTCATTGAGTAGCTGGATCTGTGCTGAGTAAACCTGCCTGGGAGGCATTAAGCCAAAAAGCTAAGTTTGTGACACTAAAAAGAAGGGCGCCTTTCTCAAGAAAGGACGCTTTTTCCTTGCCTTGGTCATTTTTTGATATTTGTTCTTTCAATCTCTTCATTCTGACCTCCTGTGCTTTGATTCAGAATTCCCGTTGATCGGAGAATTGGATAATCTCGTTTGATGTCTCATTAGGTAACCAGCTCTGCTCCTCAAAAGATGACTGGAGTTTCAAGTTACAGAAGTCAGTTAAAGGTCCCTTAATGTAAGGGCACCTCTCACTGAAAAGGGCACCTCTCACTGCAATGGTTTGACTTGTCGGATTCTCATGATTACAGATTCGTTGTCGAGCTACAATGGGATAGAAGAGATCTCTTGAAGGCGACATTTCTCAACTCATCATATCTTGACAATTTCATTCAAGGGCGCCTTTGCTTGAAAAGGGTGCCTTTTCCCATGTTGGACAATCATTTCTGATGATTTTCATAACTACCTCTTTGTGCTATGCTGACATTCGCCAGTGATCACTTTATCAAATGATCTTGCTGATTGTTCCGTTGTCGAGCCAGTAGGAGAACGCCATAGATGACTGCCTTGGATGATTCAACAAGCTATATTTGACCCTTGAGATTGAAGGGCGCTTTTCTCTAGAAAGGGCTCTTTTAGCATGTTGAGTGATTTCTCCTTCATAACGTTTCCAGAGTTAGCCAAATTTTGGCATTTTCCGGTTTTGAGAATCTCCTTCATCAAATAGCATCTTTTTCATCCTTTTTCGCCATGGTTGCGTCATTTAAGCTTTTGAAGTTTAGCTTTCAGCACCTGGTACTAGCCAATCTGCAATTAATGGCTGCAAAGCTCCTAACTTTGTTCCTAAAAAACAAAAATAGACCCACCAGAGTAAAACGTGTCTTTTGATGATTCTGACTTGACCAATGTGGTCATGAAGTCAATTAACCCTATCATAATCATTTTCAATCATTTTTGGTAAGGTCCTATTTTTGGGGATTTCCCTAAAAATAAGGGGCAAAAAACCCTAATTTTCAATTTTTCAGAATTTTGCACGTGTTCCTTGATAGAAACCCACAAAGACGCTATGTTTGGTTTGACTCAATTTACACAGAAATGCCAAAAATTTATTTTGGGTACAACACATCCAGAGCTTGCATGATTTGTAAAAATATATTATTTGTGCCAATATTTTGTACAAAAATGCCGGCATGCATGTACCGGTGGAGACAAAAATAATGGCTGCAAAGGGACTTTGTGTGCCAAGGTACAATGGGGTGGGTGGAGAATTCAAGTGAGTCAAAAGTTATGGGTCAAAATTCAGTAACTAGAGTTATTATGCCACACCCATATAAGAAATATGAGTCAATAATTATGTCCAAAGTTAGAAACATCGAAGTTCTTGGCATAAACCAGTACACTAAAAGATTTTCCGTGCCTGCAATAGACATTGAAATCCATACATTGTTAAGCTCTTCACTCTTTGGGAAGAGGGGTTAGCCTCTGTCATGGGATAATGATCTGTCTTTAAAGGATAAAATAAAATGATTGCACAAGAGGTTTCCCTCAAAACAACTTGAGATCTAAATAAACTACACCAGATATCATGAAAAGAGCTTACACAAATACTTAAAAAGAAGGACCAGTAATAAGTATACTCAAATCTCATGAAGATTGACAGAGAAAACATGTACCTGATTGAAAGTTTGATGGGCAAAAGATGACACTTCATCCATGTAGGCACTGAATAGAAGAAAAGAGGCCAGTGCAGCAGACCCAATTGCAAAGCCCTTGGTGGTTGCTTTCGTGGTGTTTCCTACTGCATCAAGTAGATCTGTGATTTCTCTCACACTTTCAGGCTGCAAGGAAAAAAAATTGCAGATTACTATACAGCTGATGTATAAACCTGGCAGCTGTGTTACATTGCACAATATAAATACAAGGAAGAATGCTCTATATAATTGTTTGTTATTTAGATTTCAGAAGCAAAAGACCTGTCCCAAGCCATTATATTTAAATTTCAGCCTCTCCAAATTGAAGTGACTAATGATATTCAACATTAACAATAATGACAAATGAATATGTTCATGAACAGTTAATCTCATAAAAATTATACCTGTTGACTCATTTCCACAATTCCACCTGCATTATCAGCTATTGGTCCAAACATATCCATTGTCAGAACATAGGCTGCTGTACAAAGCATTCCCATGGTGGCTACAGCTGTGCCAAAGAGACCACCTGTTGGAGTTCCGTCACTCTCAACAAGACCTGATGTACGGCCAAGCCAGTAAGCAGAAATAATTGATACAGAAATAGTAAGAACGGGAAGAGCTGTGGATTCAAGACCCAAACTAACTCCTGCAATTATATTAGTGCCATGTCCTGTAGAGCTTGATAGTGCCAATGTTCGTACAGGTTCATATTTGTAATCAGTATAGTATTGAGAGATCCATACAAAAACATATGCTGTTATGATTCCTACTAGCCCACACAGTGCAAAGTGTAACCAGGCTGCAGGAGCTTGATCAGTATAGAGAAGCCAACGCGTAGACTGTATCAAAAAACCCCAAATAGAATAACTAAGTGAACAAAAGAGACTGAAAGATTGCAGATATATTTTGTGGAGATCATTTGCAATTCAGCAAAATAAGTGTGTTGACATTAACACTATTCAAAGACAAGATGTCTGATATAAAATAATGCATCTGCAAATATAGAATGTTATCTTATCTGGACTGAAAATAGGAATGGTTAGGGACAACATATAAATTTATTTAAATCTTACCCCAAAAAATGCAATAAGCGCCAAAAGTATAGTGATAGAATATCCTTTCTGGAGTATTGCCATGGGATCTTCTACAGGTGACTTTGTGCTCGGATCGCGTGTACTTCTAATAGAAAGTATCCCGCATGCAGACACTACCAAATCAAAAGAATGTATAACCAGTGGAAAGAGAATAAAACCAGATGGATCTGCACCAAACAAAACACAAGATTAGAAGAAATATGTTCTTTAATCACATACAAAGGCAACCAAAAAGAAAGGGGACTATTATCATGAATTTATAGCTTTTGTTATTCTCATTAAAAGAATGTATAACCAGTGTAAAGAGAATAAAACCAGATGGATCTGAACCAAACAAAACACAAGATTAGAAGAAATATGTTCTTTAATCACATACAAAGGCAACCAAAAAGAAAGGGGACTATTATCTTGAATTTATAGCTTTTGTTATTTCTCATTATGGCTATCTTGATATGCATAATTCAATCTGCACTTAAAATCATGATCTTACTCTGCCCATGATTATAGTATTGCAAGCATATGTACTCAACATGGGAGTTTGGGAGCTCCCAAAACCAGCTGATCCCTTTCAAATTTTCCATTTACACCCTGGTCATGTAGGGTAGGGTTGGATAGAGCTTAGACAACACAACATGCTACTTTGGCAATACCATTCCGATCAACTGTAAATGAAATTTTATGAGCTCTGAACCAGGAAGAAGCCCTTCTCATTCCAAAAACAAGATTTTCACAGATGAGAAACTATAATATCCCCAATAGGAATATTATATGACTTCTACTTGATTCAATTCCAATCAACACAAATGCAACAGATATTATCCTCAATATAATATGCGGAAATTAAGCGAAAACCCTTAGAAATGAAACAATTAACATAGCCATCCACAATAACTGATTGCTCTTATTAATTCTGTGTAATCCCCACTTAAAATCAACTTGGTATGACCAGATCTTTCCAGAAACGACAACAGCAATATTGTTATTCAAAAATGTGGCAAATTTGCAACAATGGTGCTAAAGCAGCCACCTCAAAATTACAAACACTAGGTGCTAAGGGAGCCGCCTATCACTCAACACATAGGCACTGTAGAAACTGCTCACATAGCAGATCATTGCAGCTCAAATGCAATTCCTGTATGGAATTGCACAATATTGGAATAGGGGATTTTTGTCCTCCAATGTCTAGTGATAGATGAACACGATATCCAATCTATGTGATGAAATGAATTGAAAAAACAAGTATAAAATCAATGAACTTTGACTTAGCTTAAATAGGCACTTGAGCACCCCACATCCCCTCCAAAAGACAATTTCAAAATCTTTCATTTTCCCTCCAAAAGAACCCTGCTCACAATCCTTTGGCCGAAACCACTTAAAGAAATAAAGCTTGATTGCATACACAAAAGGGCCTTATAATCAAGCATCCACTTTAAAACAATTGAATGATTATTTATAAACACACTTAAATATTACAAGTCATTTCCCTAATTTATTTCCTCAAGCCCACAAAAAATGGAAAATAGGCTTAAGGAACAGCTTGGAAACTTACGGCAAAAGGAGACATGATTGTCCTCTCTCCTTAAAATTGCCTGGGTAAAATTGCTTGCTCCCAAGCAATTCAAATTTGGATGCTTCAAAATATCAACTCCTTCCCATGTAGCATCTTCTTCTGGTAAGTCCTTCTGTCACACCAAGTTCTCATTAATGGTTTTATTCCTCAACTTTCTTTCCCAAGTATCCAAGATAACTTCTAGTATCAAAATGAGTCTTCATCATCCAAAGATGGCAATTCTTTGGAAAGTGCAACATGTTGTCCCAATGCTTTTTTAAGGCAAGAAACATGCAAAATATTGTGGATTTTGATATTCTCAGTGATCCACGGGGTTTCAGGGACAAGGACGGGGGGACCGCAGGGGATGCATTTCGAGGACTCGAGGATGGGGGATCTAAGTTTGGGGTGGCGGGGGGGATGGCAGGGGGTGGCAGGGTGCTGAAATACATATAGTACTTGAAAAAATAGTTATAAAAAGATGTGTAAGTATAAGAATTATACATCTTGGAGATAACTAGGAGTCCCCTAGACATCTCGAGGACACCCCAACATCCTCGAAGTCCTAGCAGCGTCTTGGAGACAGCGACACTAGTGGTGGGATGGTGGCGTTGATGGTGGGCTAGTGGGGGAACGTCCCCCCAAGTCCCCAAGTCTCTGAGACGACCCCATCTAGGAAATGTAGGATTTTTTTGGGGGGACGCGTCCCCATGGAACATTGGATATTCTCTAATAGCTCTAGCTCATAAGCTACTTCTTCCACCTCTCTATGATTTTAGAAGGGCCATAACCTGGGCTTCAACTTTACTACTCATTTCTTCCTCAATTAAGTTTGCCTGTATAGTTGTAGCCTCAAGTAAACCATGTCTCCAACTTCAGATACTCTTTCAATGTGCCACTTATCTGCATAAGCTTCTATTGGTTCTGAGCTTGTTGAAGATGGTCCTTAAGAGACTTCAATATCTCTAGACTCTTCTTGATCAAGCACCTAGTACCCTATTTTATGTGATTGCATGACTCACAAAGGTTAAAGCATTTCATACAAAACCATAAAGGCAACATAGCTATGGACATATGGTGGGAGGTGTTATAACAATGTTCTCCCAAATGTAGCCACTTGAACCAAGTTGTTTGCTGCCTAGAAACATTATTCCTTAAGTACCCCTTGATCCATTTGTTAGCAATCTTAGTTTTCCCATCCATTTGGGAGTGGTAAATTGTGTTAGGGGTGAGTTATGTTCTTGCCAAACGTAACAATTCTTGGCAAAAGTGACCCAAAAACCTAAAGTCCCTCTCACTAACAATTTTCTTGGTCAAACCATGTAATTTGAATACCTCTTTGAAGAATAAATCGGCAATTTGGGAATCCTTAAAAAATCAAAGGATATGGCATAAAAATGCACATACTTAGTAAGTCTATCTATTGTAACAAAAATGCAATCTTTACCATTTACTTCTAGTAACCCAATGATGAAGTCCATAGATATAATTTTCCACTTCTACTTAGGGATGAGTAAGGCCTAAAGTAGTCCTACGAGATAGACTAGTTTGGTCTTGTTCTATCAGCAAGGTGAGCATTTATTAATGTGCTTGAGCACATCCCCTTTCATTCCTTTCCAAGCGAATCTCTAATCCATTTGTATGAATTTGAAATACCCTAGATGCCCAACCAATGGAGTGTCATGTATGGCTCTTAGAATCTTCTCCTTCATCTATGATTATGGAACTAAATATATCCTCTCCTAATGTAGAACTAGATCCCCCACCAGTTTGAACCTATCATCCTGTAACCTTCCATCCAATAGATTAGTAGCAAAATCATTCTTGGCATATCCACATATGATGGCAATGACCCAATCAACAAAGATTTCAAAAATGGAACATAAAGTGGGTCTTCAAGATAATGCATGAGCAACTACAATGGGATGGCCAGTCCTTGGCTTGGATATTCTATAGGTCCAATTGGACCCCTTGTTCGCTAATGATATGACCAAATACAAAATCTCCTTAAGCCAAAATTCACACTTTGATTGCTTGGCAAAAAATGGGCGATGTTCCAATACACTCAAGACTTCATCCAAGCGCTCGTCCCAAGTCTTATTGTTTATCAAAATAGCATCAAAGAAAACTAAGACAAATTTTCTTAATTGCTTGCTAAATACCTTGTTCATGCATGATTTGTTGTTAGGGCATTGGTCAAGCCAAGGGCATGACTAAAAACTCAAAGTGTTTACAATGACACCTAAAAGCAAAGCATCTTCCTCCCTTGTCCGGATTTTTTGGTATCCCAAGCACAAAATCAATTTTCAAGAAATATACAAGTCCATGCAACTTGTCTATCAATTCATCAATCTTAGGGATAGGATATCTATTTTCTAATTTTCTCTTGTTTAATGCCCAATAGTCAATACACATTCTCATGGTGCCATCCTTTTTCTTCATCAATACTTACTACTAAATAGCCAAATGGACTAAAACTTGGCCTGACGTGGCCCATATCTAAAAGATCCTTTATTGCCTTCTCAATTACTTCCTTGTGGATCCTCGGGTGATGATAAGGAGAGGTTATCATAGGCTTTGCACCTATTTCTAACTCAATAATGTGTTGAAACCCTCAATCAAGTGGTGGTCCTAGGGGAATGTCCCCAAAACAAAACTTTTTATGCATGTCCAACACAACTTGTACATCAATATTGATAAACATCCTTTGTACTTATGGACAATTTTTTAGGTGTGATCAAGCAACTGGCCACCCAAGCAACTTGTCCTCTTCTAAATGTTGTTTCCATCCTTTTAGCAATAATCACTCAATGTGCTCCATTCTTGCTTCCCTTGAGAACACCTTCCATTCCTTCATTTCTGAATTTCAATTCCATTCCACAAACGAGTTGTTATGTGAGAATTCTCCAAGAGATTGTAGTTGTCGTACTCTAAGCAACATGTCAATATCTCACAATCCAACCACAGAGAAATCTTCACAGATTGAATGATCTCTAATAGTCATTTCCAATTGTTGAATTCTTTGTGCACACGATAAAGTGAAACCCTCAACCACACTCACATTGAATCCCTCAAAATCTTCAACAACTAAGCCCCTTGTTGCCACAATGCCTTCCTCAATAAAATTGTGGGTCACCTCACTCTTGATCAAGCCACATGTGTTCCCCCACCTGATGAGCACACACACTTATATTGAGATGGGGGTGAATCGATATAAGATAAACTTTTACTTATTTAAAATCCAACAACCATGTAAATAGCAATCACACAAGATCTACCAACTAAGAAACACACGATTTACATGGAAACCCTTTCAAGAGAAAACCACAGAGAAAGACTGCTTGAATCTACTGTCCAAATCCAGTCACAAAAATAAAATTCTCTTACAAATCTTTTGTAGGCAGCAACCCACTGGAGACACCAATCCCCACTACTAAGCACCAACTTAGCAAGAGACACCTATCTCTTCTATTAGGAGGCACCAACCTCCAAATGAACAAAATTTCTGCCTTCTTGAATATAGCTTCTTCAATGGATAATACCATTTGAAACTCCATGAAAATCTACTTGCCGCAATAAATCTGCTCTGCTATAATAGATCTGCTCTGCTATAATAAATATACTCTGCTGTAATAAATCTGAATGATATTTTCATTTAGTGCTTACTCTCTACCCTCCACTTCAACTTCTATTTATACCCCATTCATGCCTCTTCACCCAATAGGGTCGGCCTTATTTGAAAATAATAATTTTAATTTAGTTTTACCAAGGGGGTCGGCTAACTTTTACACATAAATTAAATTATAATTAATTGTTTCATGGGTCGGCCCATTAACAATAATAATTCCAGCGCTTAGTGATTGCATTGGGCACCAAGACTAGAAGAAGGTCGGCCAAAACTAGATGTTGATCATAATGATTGCATTGGAAGTTTCAAATAGTGGCCTTTGGCCTTTACACATTTAAGCATACGAATTCTTTCGTTGACAGCAGCAATATGGTGGCAGCGATTTGTACTTCTCTCCTTTGACATCAATGACAACAAGATTTCCAACACCACCTCTATCTTCTCCTTCATTAGATTCTCCATTCGCTTTCTCCAACTTAGTTTTAACTTTTTTCTGCTTCCTCATCAAAAATGACTACAATATAGTGCATCTACGCTTTGCCAAGGTATTTGTGTCCTCGCTCCCAAGTTTCTTTGCCATGGAAACAAAGTTGCTTTCTTCGTAGTTCATTTCAGTTGTCTTCATTTCTTTTCACTAGTGGTGGAATCTTCTATGCACTTGACTCTCCCTTTTGGAACTTCTTGTTTGTAGAAGGGGCACTAGAATAAGGTTTATTCTGGGGCAAAGAAGCTTCCAAGGCAAGGGCTGTTTTAATTGCCTCTTAGAGAGTGGAAGGCCCCAATGCCTTGACCAAACCCCTCAGTAGCTCAGTTAGTCCTACAAACAAAACCATGATTATTCTCTCAGACACATTAGGAAATTTGACAGCAATCCTCTAAAATTCCCCTATGTAGTGCTCCATCATACCATGGTGTTTTAGCTCAGCCAATTCTCGAAAGTGGATCTCTAGATCAACCCTATCAAATATTTCAATTTATCTTTGATTAAATTCTTGAAAAGTAGTGATAAGACTATGCCCTAGTGTCACTATGTTGTGATACCACAATTCATGGGCTACCCCTTCCTAGTGCAATGAAGCAAATTTGATTGCTTCTTCTTTGTACATTCGATTTAGAGACAAGTAGGTATAGATTTTTTGAATCCATGCAGGAATTCAACACTGTGTCCTATCAAACACAGGTACATGAATCTTGCCCAAGCATTGTTGCAATTCTTTGTTAGCCTGATTCTAAGTTGGTTTCTTACAAGGTTGAGGACCCTTTTGGAGTTTGATGTTGCAGAAAGCAGTAAATGATAGATCATCCTGAACTTCTAGCTCAAGAGTTTTGTACTCAAAACAAAGGGCTGAAAAATCTTCTTTCAACTCAATTGCCTCTTCCTCTAGTGAATTTTCTCTTCTTTGCAAGAATTTGAGTTGGAAGAGACTTGACAAAGAACCAACAGTTTGGTTAACCCCTGATGCACTTCCTCTTCCAATATGTGATTTTGGAGTTCCAAGAGCTTTCTGAACGGATGACTTGCAACAACATTGCCATCTTGTCTTTGAGTGCTTGGGCCATCTCTTTCTACCCCACATCCTAATTGATCGTTGCATCAAACATTGCCTGATCCAACATTGCATCATTCCATAGGTTGGTAGAATCAAACCTCTGATACCACTGTAATATCTCAGATAGGAATATTATATGATTTCTACTCAATTCAATTCCAATCAGCACAAATGTCTAGATCTTACTTCAAAATCAGATCTATTATAACAAATATTATTCTCAATATGATATGCAGATATTAGGTGAAAACCCTTAGAAATGTGACAATTAACACAACTGTCCACAATAACTGATTACTCTTATCAATTCAGCATGATTTCCACTTACAATCAACTTGGTATAACGGTATAACCAGATCTTTCCAGAAACAACAGCAGCAATTTTATTATTCAAAAATGTAGCAAATCTATAGCAATGGTGCTAAAGAATCCATCTAAAAATCACAAACCCTAGCACTAAGCGAGCTGCTTATCACTCAACACATAGGTGCTGTAGAAACTACTCACACACCAGATCAAAATACTGTAAGGCTTGCATGAAATTGCGACTGTTGGAGGTTCATGCAAAATTACTCATCAAATCTGAACAGCTTCTGCTCCAAGATTTCCATGGTAATATTTGATGGGAGCTTTGGGATGGATTTTGGTCAAAGGCTTAAAATGCCTCTCCCTCCTTGACCCGTCCACTAACATCTACTTGTGGGCTTCCCCAAGGGGGTCTCATACACAAAATTGGTGTCTCACTTGGCGTTGACCTAAAAAACTTCATTTACCATTACCAATTATCTGCTTCTTAACAAATTTAATGAATTATCATAAAATAATTTTCTTTTGAAAACAATGTATGTTCAAAGTTCTCAAGCACTCAAAAACAACAAATATCTTGGGTCTGCATTCTACAAAAAGGTTAAATAATTGATGCTCATTCATAACATCCTATATTTACTAATGATTCTTATGCACATTTTAAAGTGACATGTTAATGCAGATGTCCTACACATTATAAGAAAGGATGTATACATGATTTTCTGCAATGGCTCAAGAAAGAATTTGATCCAGCAACTTATATATCCAAAAAGTTAACAAATATCCATATATTTTATCACATGGGAACATAGGTATAACAATACTCAGTACTCAAGATGTGGACCTTATCCAAAGACTACACAGGACAAGTCTTTAAAAACTCTCTAGTTAGAAAAGGCACAGGTCAAGTGGGTAATGAAAAGTGAAAATATAATTGATTCTAAAAAATATAAAAGGAACAACCACACATACTTTCAACTGTCATAAGCATGTTCACATTGTACTACCAGTCCGAAAATGCCACATGCTAGGTTTGCCTTAGGAATCAAGTACCAGACCTTAAAAACAGAAAACAATCTTTGATATAGAATACTCTGGTGTGGCTGTGTCTTTAAATGTGTTTTCCACCAGGCATGATTGAATTCTTCTTGCTATGGCTGCCCAACATATAACCTAACATAATGGCTCTCTAGTACCAGTGATGCAACGAACATATGTAGTCCAGGGAAGTCCCTAGAATAAGACACCCAAGCACCTGACCCTCTGTGTAAAAAGGAAGTCATGCATCCCAGAGCCTTGTACTGAATAAGATAGTATCTACAATTGAAGATGCTCATGCTACCAGAAAGTAAATTGTCTATGACAGAAGAAAAACGATAGCATTGACATGAACCAACCTTCAATTTTACATCGCTTAGCCATGGTTCCCCCAAGTATCATAGCACTAATTACTTCTGCAGCAATACTTTCAAAAAGGTCAGCACCACGAGCTGCACAATCACCTACATTGTCTCCAACCTGAATAGATGGGATAAATATCTCAAGTCAGACAGCAATCATGAAAATGCTAATTGCATTTCAAAGCACATTATCAAAAATAGTATATATAAGCTATGATGCAGAAACAAGAACCCTAATTATAATACCGAATGCTTCTGATGATAATGTGTGATCTTAACAAATGAAGCACACAGAACTTAATTTCCTTCGCTACTCAACAATTGATTTTCTACAATGGTAAGACAAGAATATCATGCCCCTCTGACCTTCCTAGTGTCAAAAACTGATGTAAATATTGGAAATTGACTTTGGTACTCACTTCTATTTAATATGCTGAATGCTACATAATCAACACACATTACAATCACACCATTCATAAAGTGTATAATAAATACAGAACCGCAACTAAATATAGGGCACTAAAACTCAAGAAACAAACAAGAATTTAGTCCACCAAATTGGTGCTTTTTTTATTGCTTTAGAAGGGACGGCTACTATTTGATCAAGTCAACCTCATTTATCATGAAGAGGCTCACAATTACTAAAAATCTATACATGAAGTTTGGACTAGAGGCATATATAGTTGCACTAGAACTTTCCCTAGAACCACATTGTCAACTGTCCCTGCACAACATAGAAAAGAGATCAAACTAATTTTGTCTAACTGTCTTATACCAGAACCGTTTTCCTTATAAGTTGTGCTTTTGTGTGTAATCTTCCAGTACTGAGGTGAAATTAGTTTCATATGAATTGTCTCCAATCTGAAGCTTAAGTTTTGCACAAGTTCACTATAATGGCTTTGTTGTCCATGTTTCTCATCTTATTCATTTGAAATACTCAAAGAATATTAAATAAGCATATTTTATAACATTTGTGCAACAACTAAGGCAGATTGTTAATGAATAGTTGGAAAAAGATGATTTCTGGTTATGGAACAAAGATGACTCTACACAGGATAAAGATCCCTTAGAAAAGGAAATAGAAAAAATATTTATACCTGCCTACAAAGAAAACTGTAAATTTAGATAAAAGGTAATATAAGACATGGTGTAATTTAAGATATAAATCCAGGCAAGCCTGCACTTAAATGATATAACACTGATTTAAATATATGTGATGGAGAAGAAGAGCCTACTAAGTCAGCAATGACAGCAGGATTACGAGGATCATCCTCGGGGATCCCCTGCTCCACTTTACCAACCAAATCAGCTCCTACATCTGCTGCCTTTGTATATATTCCTCCACCAAGCTGCGCAAAAAGTGCCACAAACGAGGCCCCAAATCCATAACCAACAAGAAGAAGAGGCACTGTATATCAAAGATGAAATTATTAGAAGCCCGAGTTAAAAAACTTTTGAGATTCACCCACAAAATAATGATAAAAATTAATCTCCACGTTAGCTATTCTTTCATTAACTGACAGATGAAGATCTTATATAAGAAACAAGAATCCAGATCCAAAGCTCTGGCTGAAAGTATATGAAATAGGACATTCATTAACGAAAGAAACATTCTGACTAACACAAATTGTCAATACTATAATGCACTCACTCTGACTACAGCACAACAACAACCTGTAATTATAGATTGTTCCTCCCAAATGCTAATAATTGTTTACAGGTTTAGAGTGTGGAATCTTCAAGGCCATAAATTAGAAAATATAAAGTAAATTGCAAACCTATACTAATCAATATTGGTTACAGTGAAGTGATTCAGAATGAAATACCACCTTAATCAAGAAAAATCCAATATCAAAGGTTTTCCACCATGCTACATAAGTATGTATTAGGTGGCCTACCTAACAAAATAGAACAATCAATATTACAGAATAAAGACTTCACTTTATTATGGCCCATAAATAAATGTATTGTCAAAAAAGGCAATAAATGGTGAAGTTTCTCTTAGTAAATTAAAATGTACATCAACTGAGAAGTGTTTCAAATCTTACATTCAGTCACCTTCATGGAATTTGGCATGTCCACCCCCAGATATACATAGAAGGCAGCATATAGAACTGCTACTCCCATGACTGCCATACCGACCACAATAATAGCTGAAAAGCCTCCTGCACGAGTAGCCACCTGCACTCAATCTCAACAAAGAAATATCAGAGATATTTTCTGCTATTTACATTTACTCAAGAATCCCTTCAAAACTCGACACAGACTGAACCAGTGAATACCTGCAATGCTTCTCTTGCAGACCGTCTAGCAGCACTAGAGACCCTAACATTTGCACGCACAGACACCCACATACCAACATATCCTGCAATTCCCGAACATAATGCTCCAAGAAAGAAAGATATTACAGTTATGAATGCTAATGATGACCTGTCAAGACTCAAAATATACATTTGTGTAAATATTTAGCAGAAACAAACTGTGTACAGTAGGTTACAGAAAAAGTAAGCAAAGCATCCACTAAATATTGTCTACAAAATCAGGATGAATATTAGCATATGTAAGCACTTTACCTTGTAAGTCCGGATGATTGCTGCTGTGAAGTGGTATTTCTAAACATATATATACCAAGAATGACAAATCCTAATAAGACTGCCATTTTTGAAATAGTACCATACTGGGTCCTAAAGAAACCCTCTGCCCCATCTCGAATTGCATCTGAAATCTGAATCAACATAGTAAAAAGAGATGTTGAAGAAGGTTTTGTCTATTTATAATAGCATGCACAATAGCAGCTCTAAAACCATTTCAAAAGAAGATGCAATGCCGTATTCTAAAGAAAGTAAAAGAATAAAAGATGTAACCAGTGCCGAATAAAATGATGTGAAAATAAGAAATTTACATGAGACAAACACCAATCCATATATCTATTGGAAATTCAAAAGGCAATATGCCACAAGGTCCAGAGACTTGGCTATGTTTAGTACACTGAGCCTCATGTTGCAAGATACAACCATATTGAACATTACATAGGCTGCAAAAGCAACGTTTGAAACAAATTGTCCTGTTTCTCATTTCAATCATTTAGTTATTACCATCTCTTCTCAATTACTTTGTGTGAATATAAAATTCAAGATTTGTGATCATTTCAGCAATTTCTGGGAGTAAAATAAAATCTTCTAGAGGCCATTAGATATTGAGATTGTTCGAATCCTACATCCAACAAAAGCAAACATTGCAGATAATGTGACATACAGGTCATCATATCCCACAATGACAGTCATCTTAATCTGAATTTAAAGAACTATGTCCAAGGTGTATCACTTTCATCAATTTAAATAAGAAAATAATATGTTATGTACGTGATGGACAGACAGTTCAACTGTCTTTGTACCATTACCATCATTAATAATGACAAAGGTAATAACCAAAATATTGTTTGCCTCTTCTACTGTTACTAATAAATCTTATTTTTCTTTTTACAGGATGTCCCCTCCAACTCCCGAGACATCACCTAGCCCCACGAGGGCATATCCCCATTGAAAATTGGTACAGATGTTAACACAAATCACAATGCCCAAGAAGAGAACCCAATTGTCAACATCACGGCCTGCAGTGATCAAAATATTGACAAACATGTTTGTAAATTAAAGTGTAGAGGCAGTCACCATACAATCAGATTCACATATGTGAAATGTTGCTAAGTATAGATAGATATCGTGAATTTGTAAAAACTGTGAAGAAAGCAGGGTAAAGAACACAATGAAAGACAATGTAGATTTAAAAGCTAACAAAAAACACCTTTGTAAGGGCTGTAAACCTACTTTAAATGTCTGTTTCCAGAGCAGGGAAATATATTTGGTAGACTACTATGCATTAGCATGCAAATAATCTTGCTCATGTGCTATGCTATTTGTTGTGTAATTAAATTTCAACCTATATATGTAAACATTTGCTAAAGGGGAGCGTTAAGCCTGAGAATATGGCTGCATATTTACATGTCAGCACAATCTATTAGTTAAATTTTAAACTAAAAAGACACTATTCACCAGGCATTTCCCCCTGGAGCTTAATAAAGTAATAAATGTTATTTTAATGGTCATTTAGTAATATCTAGTTTTTTAGGTAGTTTCTATATTCTCAATTAATTAACTTCTAATCTTTCTTGTTAGTTATTTAGAAGTTTCTATTTTGTTTTTCTGTATCTCTCTATATAAAGAGACTACGGCTCTTGTTGTAATTATCCAATAATCAATCAATGAATTTTCATAACATGGTATCAGAGCAAAACAATCCTTTGGCGAATTTTTTAAATTCGTAGCTTCTTTAACTGTGATTAATTTCCAGAATTTTTTTTCGTCTGCTGTAAATTCGAGGGTTTTTTTTGTAGAATTTTTTGAAGAAGTTTTTCATCTGTTCGTGGTTGCGTTTTTATCCTAGGCGTTTCATTTTTTTTTTGGAGAGATCGAAAGACTTCTGCAAATCGCGGGTTTTTTGTTTTTTGGAAAAAAAACGAAGGTTTTCTTTTTTGGCGTCCGACTGTGTTCTTCCTCCGCGTTTTTCACGTGATTTCATGCTCTTTCTCGACGCGATTCTCTTGTTTTTGTTTGGCACGCGACTTCTGTTTGTCTGGTCGTGATTAAAGAAAGTTTTTTTTTTACGCGTTTTTTTCCTTCATCTGGTTAAAAACGTGTTTCTGGGTGGCAAAACAAAAATCCGCAATTCTGTTTCTGGGTGTATGCGTCTTCTTGAAGTCGGGATTCTATTTTTTTCTGCACGTTTTTCTGGTCTTCATTATTTGCCCGTGTGTGATCCTGTGTTGTTTTGGCGCGCGACTGGTGTTTGTTCGTGGGTTTTCCGCTGGCGCGACCCTTCATTCATTTCAAGGGTTTTTTTCGTTTTTCTACCAAAATGAAGTTTTTATGGAGCAAGGGTTTTCCTGATTTTGCCTGAAAATCAGATTTCTCGAAGTTCATACTAGTCACTCATCGAAGGTTTTTACTGATTTTTGACAGAAAAATCAGGTTCTTGTGAAGCTCGCGTTTACCTCGCTTTTTGTGCATCGGAAAACGGGAGGGATGGCATCGTTGACCAACATCATGTTGGAGGGCAATCAACACTTCAACAACAAGAATTACAATACCTGGAAGCAGTGGATGCTGTCAATTTTTGAGTACCGGTGCCTAGATCAGATTGTTCTGGGTAGCACTCCTCGTCCTACAGTGGTTGGCAAGGACGAGGGCAAGTTTGATGAACGTAACCGTGAAGTTGTTATGTTGCTCAAGTTATCAGTCACCGATGAGATACTTCCAGAGGTGCCATCTGGAAAGACTGTTGCGGAGATTGGAGATTTGAGCGCACCTAAAAAAATCTTCATGAAACGTCGGATAAAAGCCGAGCTTTCTTTTTGAAGAATATGTTGTTTTCTCTTATGATAGATGAGAAGATGTCTCTACAGGAGCATCTTATGAAGATAAAGGATATACCTGATCAACTGGAGGCCATTGGTCTCAAGATGGAGGAAGAGGATATGGTGGTAATTACACTGAAGAGTTTACCACGATCCTACGAACATTTTATTGCGACGCTCAACATTACCTCCACTAATGTTGACTTGAAGTTTGATGACTTGTGCAATAAGTTATTGCAGCAAGCGAGGTGGAGATAGCAGTTTGGTACCACCAATGACATGGTTAGTGCGGAACATGCATTTACTGCCAAGGATAAAGGCAAAGGTGAGTCCACTCAGTAGAAAGGACAGCGCACATCTAAGGAGGGTTCCAAGAAGAGTATAACCTGTCACTATTGTGGGAAGCTTGGTCACATCTAGAGGTTCTGCAAAAAGCAGTTGGCTGACCAGAAGTCCAACCAGGGAGAGTCTCAGCAGCAGGCTCATGTTGCAGAACATTCTGAGGAGAAGGCGAAGGAGTCAGCCTTCTATTCGTTCTAAACATTTTGGGTAGTTAGTGAAATGACCATTAAGGGAGGGTAATAAAGTAATAAATGTTATATTAATGGTCATATAGTAATATCTAGATTTTTAGGTAGTTTCTATATTCTCAATTAGTTAACTTTGAATCTTTCTTGTTAGTTATTTAGAAGTTTCTATTTTGTTTTTTTTATCTCTCTATATAAAGAGACTACGTCTCTTGTTGTAATTATCCAATAATCAATCAATGAATTTTCATAACAGAGCTAATGACACTTCTCCAGGTTTAGGAACATTTTGGAAATGTGAGGATGGATGTCCCCTCCCCACCATTCCAAATTAATTTTTTGGAGGGCAACCCCCTTTTGCCATCGATTTGGGGATGGCCTTGCTGATCACAACATCACTAGGCGGCATTCCCCCACCCATCAATTTTTTGCTAGCCAAAAAATGGCTTTATGGTGGACCCACAGGGCCCCCCAACCAAAAGATACACTCTTACACACCCAAAACCCTAGACCATTTGCTCTTTATGATTTCACCATTTGCATTTTTACAATTTTAGTTTTGCAAACAAGAACATAAAAAGTGAAAAGAGAGGAAGGAGAAAAAAGGATGGGATTCAATCCGTCATTCACCAAATCATCAAGTATGTCAATGGCTCAATCCATCCATTTTTCTAATATTTTCTTTGTTATGTATCATTGAGTATATCAATTTTGTTTTCATTTTTGTTTGTTTAAAGTTAAACTTTACAATATAAAAATAAATGTTTAACAATAAATTGAGCCTATTGTGGTTGAAAATGTGTTAATTTTTTTTCTTGTGAATGACTGATGAATAAGCAATGTCTTTCCACTTCAAAACATCAAAAACCTTTCAGTTTTGATTATTATATGTTTTAAATTGTATTTTTTAATTCTTCTATGCTTGAAAACTCTGCAATCTTTTTTGTACTCCTAATGCCCTAAAAAGTTTTTAAAATAGTGCTGTTGTTCTTCTGTTCTTGAAACATGCTACAATGTGTATAAGGTTTGTTGTTATTTTTTGCTCCTTTTTTGTATTTATTTTCAAAATCAAAATAAGTTTCTTAAGTGACAATGAGGACAATGATTTGGGTGAGGAAAGTGAAGGAGCTGAGGCTTGTCAAAAACCCCAGAAAAGCAGTTCAGATGAAGGTGCATTGCAATTTGATTTCACTTTCAAATTTTGGTTCCATATGCAAAGGGCCCATTTAATAAGAATAACCCCTGTGCACCAATTTACAGTTTTGCTTGCAGGAGCTTATATTGGGAATGCAACATTTTCTAAGACAACTTGAAAGGCAGCATTACAATGGTTAATGCACGCTCCTTACATATATCTAGCAAATTCATTGATTGGCCCTTGTGACAAGCTATCACTTGAGCTGTGTGATGAGGATTCATTGTACCATCTATTCCTTCCTCCGAAGTCCCTACATAGGCAACTAGACCTATTGCAATTCTGGCATTTGAGATGGGTGTGGTGGAATCAAAGGGGGACATGGAAGGCCATGGGTTCAGCATCAGCAAAACCAATTACAGATATGTTCAATGTGCCAAGTAGAGATGAAGCAAATGATATCATTGACAAATTATTCCTTTCCATATTTCTGAATCTACTTATTACAAAGGGCTATGGAAAAGATAGGCAAAGCTAGTGTTACTTATGTGCCTCCTGATGAAAACAAATTATGGACCACAATTTTGAACAAATGTTATTTCAATGTCAAATAATTGAGGAGGTGAAGGCTATATGGCTATCACATGGGTGCCATATAAGAATGGATGGGTGAAGAACATGAGACATTGCCCACCAAAGGTCCATGGAAGCATGCCCGGCCCCAAGCCCATCATCCTAGATGACCCAAGGATGAAACCCAAAAACTGGGAAAGTTTTTACCATCCCTAAAACCTTGTACCCATGTTCGCCTGCCCCAAAACTCAGAAATATGCTAGATGTAACATCCCCCCATCCTCCAAGTCCTAGAGAGGGTTCATCCCTAAGAACATCTCCTATTTGAGAGTAACATCTAGACATCTTGATGGCACCAAGGCATCCCTTGGCTATCTCTTATACATCAAGGTGTCCCCAATGGCACAAAAACACAAAAAAATTTAAACATCAATGTCACCCATTTTACTATACCAAAGGAAGAATAGACAAAAGGACAATGATGGTTAGAAGCGAGGAATAAATTATAAAAACACACCCATTAATGAAATTAGGGGACCTATTGGATGGAAAGCAAAGCTTGTGATCTCATCTTCTTGGTCGTCAAATGTTTGATTTGAATGCTAGATAAAAGACTTTTTCTAGATGGGGGTTAAGTCAATATTAAACTACTAAAGCGTAGGAGACAGCCCACAAAGGTCAAGAAAAGATTCTATCCTATGCTTTCCATGTGAAATACATTGAACAATTCAAACTTAATTTTTCATTAAACAATGTCTTCAATGTGTTTATGAGACATGACAAACTTACACCAAGTGAGTTAAATTCACAAACATCATAATTGAATCCATTTCAGACTGGCATTGTACGGGATCGTGTTTATATCCTTAGTAGATATAGCTAAATGTTCACATTTTTAAATTTCTGCTTCTTTAGTAATTTTTAGGTTTTTTCTTAATTATCTGTATTTTAAAAAATCAAATATTAAATTTGATATTATTATTAACAAGCATCCCCAAAATCCAAAAGATTATTTGTCAACCCCAAAACCCATCCCCTAATCCTTGACACTTAGAGAAACATTGTCAGCCACTCATCAACATTACAGTTAAGGAAGTACCTTACCTCGAGTTATTGATTGCTCGGGAAAATGCAAAATTGTTGAATTTCAATTTCAAATTCTAACTCAAAACCAGATACTTGTGAACATGAGTCCACACCAAAAGACCAAACTAAGACCTTCATAAAAAATAAGGAGCAAAAGCATCC